>OMLB01001028.1:13506-34046 GCA_900302555.1 Myripristis jacobus
GTGTGTGTGTAGGCTTCTTAGCTCCCTTCCTGGAGGCATGTAGCAGTGAGGAGTTTTTCCACACAGCCTCCCAGCTCCTTAAAAAGCCTCGTCTGGAGCTCCCTTTGCTGGAAAAGCTCTCCATCCTCCTCCAGAAACTCTCCAGTATCAGGTAGACACTGACACAAACAAATAATTTCCACACACTAAACAAGGATCACCACAATATGTCAAATAAACATGACAGTAGCCAAATGTCTACATGATGGAATGTATATCCATCCATTTATGCATATGCTTCTGCAGTCATGTACGTGATTTCTTTCAGGTGGCCATATCATATTCTGAAATAGCAACATTCAAACACAAAGGCAGGATGTTTTGGCCAGTGATACCCACGGTTTGCTATTGCAACTGATTTGCAACAGACTCTGGCTGAGTTGATGCTAGTTTGTGACCGTGATTTATTTTCTTTCTGTCTTTTTGTCTTTCTTTCTTTGTTTGTTTTTTTCTTGCTTTCTTCCTCTCTTTCTTTGTTTCTTTCTGATTCAAGTTTTACAACTTGAGTGTTGACAAGTTTTAATACTCTCCTGTGTTGTGAACTGGTCAAACATCCTGATATGAAACAAAAAACCCCAAAACAAAACAAAACAAACAAACAAGAATGGTAATAATCTGTAGGAGTTGACTGCCATAGAAGGAATTATTCAAGATGTCCAGAAAAACATGCTTCACCTCCATGTTTGTTGTAACGCCCGTGTTTTTGCCAATCAGAGGATTGTAATGAGTCAGAACTCAGGTAGTCTGTGTTTCCAAATGCAACTAGTCATCAGGTGTGTTAACCACAAACCCAACTGGATACTGAGCATGTGTGTTTGTGTTCCCCGAACTGGCCAATGTGATATCCAGTCTTTTTGCCATATTTGTTGGGCTGTTTGACCAAGTGGTGTGTTCCCAGTCTAAGGCAACTGGTTCTACTGGTATAGTATGATGTGTAGTAGTACAGTGGGATGGTAGAGGGTGTCTGGAAATGTTTGTAAAAGTATAGAATATCATTTTGATCATTTCCTGGTCTGGATAAGTATGGAAAAAGAGGGGAGAGAATGGGAAAATATTTGCATTTCCACACTATTGCATGTATTTATAGATTTCTAAAAAAGCAGTTTTCTAAGAAGCGGATTGCAGAAATTTTCATAATATATTAATCCTGCAAACAACATATTTTGATTTTGTTGACAATTGTAGCAGCCAGCTTAATACCCAATACTCAACGCAATTTCCCCTCGGGGATCAAAAAAGTATTTCTGATTCTGATTCTGATATGTTGCCCACTGAGTATTTCATACAACAGCACACAGAAAAGAAATGGCCTCCCCATCCAAATACAAAAACCTCTTTGCAATTGGGACTTGAACTTTGCATTCTGCGCCAGTTCAAGTCCCATGGAAACAATCTGAGAGTTAAATAAGTCAGGTGACCAGGACAATGTGCTTTAACTTTTACTGACTGATCCCTTTTGTTATTTTTATGCAGTAAAAGATTTTTATTTTATGCATATTCACGGCTCTCTGTGGTTATTTATGTAGCAGTTTTCACACATATGCTTTACAGCCAGAGGTTTCTTAGGACAGGCAGCGAAGGGAAAGCCCTTGGAGATGTGTACTTCTTTCTAGTTCTGTAGTAAACTGAGTCAACTGTACAGTATTTACTTTACTGTAGGGATTCAACCTATAGCCTGCAGATAGCTCCCAAAAACTGAATTACACTGCACAGTTATTTTTAGCTTTGCACTACTAACTAATAACCCATTTGATGCAGAGGGTTTACGTGCATGGTAAACATGTAACTATCAGTAGTCTGAGATGTTAGTGTCTGAAAAAAATCCACCAGGATATCCGTGATTTTGAAATGGAAAATGTGTAGCAACCCTGATGGTAAGAGAAAAGCTTTTCCATGTGAATGGCACATGGGAGTGTTTCATGTGACATCTGAGCTAAAGGATTGTTTTCTGTTGTTTTGTTCAGGAGGAACCGTCGGCTGTTTGAACTCTCATCGCTCCACCTGCAGATACAGGAGCTTCACCACAAAACCAACCACACAAACACCTTCCTCAGCCTCAACCTCAGGTCCATCCTGCTCAACCTCAAATAACACACACACACACACATGCACACATTTTGCTCAGCATCAGCCTCTTGCTGCCTTCAGGGTGTCTCTGAAGCTTCTGGTTTCTGACATTGGAAGGTTAAAATACAACTTGTCACGTACGTGAATGCTTTTGCTGTGATGTTTGATGGAAAATGCCCACTTTCCTAGTCCTATTTTCCACATTGTTGGGGTCGTTTATGTGTGCTCAAGTGGTAATTGCATGTTTCCGACAGCGCTTTAAGGCAGCAGCTCCGTCCTGCACAACTTCAAATAACACACGCAGAGACACACTGTATTTATACAGTCTTATTTTTTAAAGTTCTTTTGTCTGTCAAAAGTACTTTATTAACTTTGCGTATGTTTTGCACTTTGTTAACGGTCTGTTTTTATGCTCTGCGATGGTGATCTGATGTCTTGTCTCTCCTTGTGATGAAAAACCTGTTATGAAATGAGTATCATGTTTGCCAGTGGCCTTAATGTGTGTCTCATGTGCAAAGAGGAAGAGAGAATTTGACTGTGAATCTTTTTAAAGGCAATAAACAAAAAGAACTGAAGGACATTAACATTGGACCGCGTACGAGTTGTTGAAATCCATATGTTTTGTATAAACTTGTCTCATTTGTTTGTTCCAGAGCATGGGTGGGTGGATGAGAGTAATGGTCTCAGTATGGGGCGTGCTGGTGGTGCTGCTTGATGGGGAAGATTAGGAGCACTGGAATCGTCATAGCTGATTTTGAATACTTGGACGAAAACCCCTGGGAAGTGCTTGAGCTTGCGAGGGATGCATCCGCTTTCTGAGGTTCATTGAGCATCTGGAAACCTAAATCAACTGCATTTCAATTAGTTCATGACGCTGCATGCCGATTAGAGCCAATAGCCAGTGGCCAGTCGTGGCTTTTATTAAAAATTGGATTTAAGCCAGGCAGTTTCAACATGATGAATATAATGTTTGATTACATATTTATAATAGAATTGATAAATACTACACTGGTTGTCTGTGGGCTCATAAAGCAAAATTGAACTTTGGTTTAGTGTTGGGTTTTATAGTTCCCTGGGCGAGAGAGTCCACATGGTGGTGAAATCCCCTCATTAGCTGCTCTGTGCTCCACTGGGCTGCTAATCTAAAGATCAATTTCCTCCATAGCAAAACAACTATCAGAATAACATGTTTAGCACATAAACAAATGCAAACATAATGGATTACTCCGACATAAAAACTAACAAGTCATAATCATAAAAATCATAATCTTTGACTTTTATTTATCTTCATCACTTACATCCCTGTTGCATAGTCTTTTATGGCTATATTTATGGCATTTATTTTGTCTTATTTATTATCACATTTATTACTGTTGTTTACCTTAATTACTATTTTACTTTTACATTTTTGCATTTTACATTTATCTTTATGTTTAATATTTGTTTTGCTCTTGATTGTGAAACACTAATTCTGTTTTGAAAAGTGCTGGATGAATAAAGACTGATTTTTTTTTTTTTGAATCCCTCTTTTTTATTATTACTATTAGTGTGAACAAGGTCAAGTTTACTGATGATTTCCACAAAATTTTGGCAACCACGGTCTCAAAATGTCTCCATGGACCTTAGAGCTGCTGGACTTACTCAATCAGTCGATTTGTTGATTGAAAAAAAAAAGATGTCTGCATGTTGTAACATGCACTATGCCTGATTCAGCTGATCTGGAATAAAGTGTATTGAGTGCAATTTAGCCTTCCTAGGAGTCTAACTCAGTTATAAATAAATATAAAAAGTAAGTTGTAGTGTATTAATTAACTTAATTCTTTATACTGACATCAGTATTTACACCTGGCTTGCAGCGATTCTTGCTCTTACAGTGTGGATCAAAGTTTCCCATTTCCAGTCCTCTTGGAATCTGACAAACTGGCCTGCTTCCTTCTCCTTCTGAACTTGGCCAGTGGATCTCATAATTTCAATCTGGATCTGAATTTTCTAAATCATTTTTGGTTTTTGTTCTCAAAGTACCTGCTGTACTCGGCTGCAGTGTCGCTCCCCTCACTCAGGTCTGCAGCCACTGTCGCTGTCTGAAGCACGGCTTTAGACATTTTTGCACACGGAGGCTAAGCGTAATATAATCTTCCTGGTGAGAGCGCTTTAAAAATGTATCCCATAATGCATTTCACTTTCCCCATGTGTATTGCAGCAAATCAATGCATTTGATCGATCACAAGTCATGAGCGGTTACATCTAAAATGTGCTGCAGCCTTTAAGGGAGAGGCACACAAAAAGCCATCAGCTCTGCGTGTGGCCTTTGTGCCCCCAGAAAATGACAGACGCTTCTGCTTATCGACGTAACACCAGCGATTGTCTGACCGCTGAGAATTTGGGTTGGACAAGAGCTTATCGACCAGCCAACCAGAAAACTACAGCCCAAAGGGACCTTCAAACACTAGTGGGCGACCAGTATGGGTTCCTCAATGGGCAATGGGCCCTCTGTCTGCACCTGCAGCTGCCCCTGCAGTGCACTTATTTTAAATAAATAAATAAAAAAAAAATCAACTAAATAAATATCTGAAAAACCTTTAGTGCACTTGGCAACAAAGTTTATTAGCAGATAGGGGGGCGGGGAACATCATTCCACCAGCCACACTGACAAGGCTACCTGCGCATGTGTCTGCAGACATTTGTTGCTTAACAGCCTTGTAAGCACAGATATTGGCTGATGCCGATTATCTCAAAATGCCAGATATTGGCCTGATTAATTGGCTGACTGATTAATCGGTCTGTCTCTATCAAACACCCACGCAGGTGGAGCCCAGATTCAGGTGGTTCACAGTGTCTTTTGGCTCTGTCACTTCAAGCCTGACGAGATGTGATTAATAATATCATGCCTGTCAAGAACAAGTAGTCATCATCCATCTCGTCGTCATCCATCTCTTCTGCCTCTCGGCACCTCGGTGCTTATCTCTCAGTAGATTGACCAACTGATGGAGCTTAATGTGAAGCTGCTCATCGTGTTCTGCTTCAGTCAACTCATCATTTGCTTTGACAAGGCTGCAGGTCGGAGCTGCTGAGCACACTGCTATCACATCTTTCCACATGACAGCTGATCGGATTTGGGCCGATTATCAGCAGGAGCAAAAGGTGTGCTAATGTGCGACCGCAAATAAGTCTCTACCTTTCAACTGAGCAGTACTTATCTAATCACCTGCATCACTGTTTACCCCAGAAATGGTTCTTAGTGAAATGAAGGCATCAGGAATAGAATTCAGGTTCTCTGACACAAATTTGTTTAAGCATTCCACTGAGACGTTTTTTTTTAATTAATTAAAGCCGCCAGTAGCTTCTACTTTGTGTCAATATCACTGAATTTTATGCCAAAAAAAATTATTAACAGGGTAGAAAGGCCTCTGGAAAGGCATTAGAATCAATCCATATAATCTGTATAATCAAACAAACTTTTCAGAGGCTTATCACACCACATGGCTCTCTACCGTGCGGATTGTTTTGCATTCATATATTCACAAACTTGTTATCATCCACATGATCTCAGTTTATTTAACACCACATTCGACTCACCTGTGTCGCCCAGAGGAATACCTGTGGTCGAAACCGGTTGGTTTTTTAATTTATCTTTATTAGGCTGGTTTGAATAAAGACATTTTAATTACCACTTCCCACGCCAGAATGCCTGGAGGTTATTTCTATGTTCATCTGCAGCGTCTTATTTCTCAAAATAACATCTTATCTCATATTTGTCCACAGTATTCCTTAGGAACAAAAGTTCTCCTTTCCAAACTGATCCCAGCCCAGCACTTGCCTAGAGAGAACCTTAATGGGGCTCTGTGAAGTTCCTTAATACCTGCACCTACTGCAGGAACTGTCGCCACTTGATTTATTTACTTTCATGCCTTCAATTAAGTCTGGCCTCCGCTTCAGTCGGCGTCACAGTCTCTGCTCTGTGTTCCCTAACACACTTGACTCAGCCCATCAACCCTGCACAGCATCACGCACAAGTTTATACAGTCCTCTTGATTTATGTTTGGGCTTTTTTCAGTGGACCAAAAATTCTGGAAATTACACTAAAGGGTCCCTCTGCTCCGGTCTGGCTGGTAAACCTCATTAAAATGTTATTTGGAAGGTGGGAGAGGGGCGGGCAAGGAGAAACATTAGCGGTTCCGCTTCACCAGAACCATAAAGTCAAGTCAATCAGCGTTTTGACGTGGCAGACCACCAACTGCATATTATTTCCACCAGCCCCAATATGTATAAATATGGCATTCGTATAATGCAGTAAGTGCATGGAGGTTGTGGTAATAATACCTGACTCTAAATCTGGTCGAGGGTGAAGTAGTCCTGAGTGGAAGCAGCTGTCAGGGAGAGACGATTCATGGTAGACGGACTGAGATCAAACTTTTCCACCTTCCCGTTGGTATTCATTCTTTTTCTGCTTTGCCATCATCAAAGTGGACTAAGAGTGTGCGTTGATGCTGACTGTATCTGTTCCAGTGATTTAGTGTGGAGTCATTCCTCATTCAGACTAGGCGATGTTATGTGTAGCACATCCATCTCTGCAAACGTTATCCACAGCTCAATGTGTGTGCCGGTGTCTTCAATTTTCTATATGTGGTCCTCTTCTAGTAGTGTAGGCTCTTGTCCAGTAAAGAAGAAAAATATTCTTTCAACAAATACACATGGTGATGTGTACAAATGTTTCCAAAGCACTTTGCTTTCCACTCTTGAAAAACATGCAGTTGAGAGTAAATGACAACACCAACGTTTGGGAAAATTGACTTGTCGTTTATCTTTTGACATGTTACAAGAGAAATACCACCAAAATTATTTCTTTCTCCAAGGCATCTAGCATTGTCTAAAAGAATAAAATGGACCTTTTACTAATCCAGAGCTGGTGCTGGTTGCCCAGCGGGCCAAATTCCTGCTTGTTATGTTGCTCAACACCTCAAGAAATAACTGTTTTGCAAGCGAACGGCTTGAGATGGCTTATTTCTTGAGCAATGTTCTATTTTATGTGTAATGTTTACCAAGCAGCTGTCCCAGGTCCAGCTTCAGTTGATTATCTGGCATTGAGCGGTGCTGCTGAAGCCATTTTACTGACCACAAGTCCAAACCCAGTGCAACTTTGTAATTGTATCCTCAAAAGTTATTTTGGTGTCAACACACACACACAGTAGCTTGATGGGTAAAATGCATGGCATGCAACAGCATCATCCAGGGTTCGAATCCAGCCTGGAACCTTTGACACATCTTTCTGTCACAATCTTTCCTGTTTCACTATCCCCTGATGATCAAATGTTTGCAAAAATAGCAGTGAAAGAATTCAAAAACATCAATTTGTGCCAAGTCAGTGTTCCAACGAGTCCTGGAAAACCTGGACATTTATAGATTGGGTTCCACTAATGGAAAACACCTCTAAAATGAAAAAAATGAAAGTGAAATCCTGATGCCCCGAAATTTGTTTTCCTGACATTATGAGCTGACGTTTTCCTCAGCTAACATTGCCTATTTTTAGCCACTGACGCACCGTTTCAGCGCCCAATCAAAGCTGGCTGACATGTTTTGGCGTGCTGCAGTGTCGCGTGTATGGAAGGCCACAGAGGTCAAAAACAAAAAGGCGAAACTGACCCTTTAATCAACAGTGTTTGCACATAAACATATTGTTAGCATGCTGCTGGACTCATTCATTTGTTTACATTTTACACAATGTTTTTGTAATTTCAGCTATTTGACCACTTTGTCTGCTTTGAATCGTTCTTAGATGACCTGCGAGCAAGAGCTGACATGTACGTAATTAACTGAGTGTGTTGCTGGAAATCCTGGAAAAAGAAAGAGGAACGCTGCAAGTGTGTTGCACGAGTTCCAGAAAGATGCTTTCACTCTGATACTCAAATCTGATGTTTATTTTTTGATGAAACACTTTCTGGCACCCGGCTCCGTAGTAGCTCTGGAATTATCTCAGTATCACATCATCTATTTGTGCAGTGAAATCACCCAGAAATACGAGGTGCAGTGCCAGCATGAGAGAGTAGCTGACCCAGGTCTGGGTGCCACATGTACTCCTGCTGTTTAATGGATGTATTAGTAGGTGATGAACTGACAGGGATGAGTATGTGCAAGTCGTTGGCAGATTGTGTGTGTGTGTGTGTGTGTGTGTGTGTGTGTGTGTGTGTGTGTGTGTGAGGGGGGGTAGCTGACTGGCAGAGGTTTAATTACTCTCATGGTTGGCACTCCTTGCCCTGAGGAGTCTGTCTCTATCGCTTCATCTTCCTCATTTAACAGCAAGCCAAGCCAAGCGCTGAAGACGCAAAAATGGACCCTCAGGTCACACACATTATGTGCATGCATGTGCGTGTGTGTGTGTTTGTGTGTGCGTGCGTACGTGCGTGCGTGAACAGACTGTTTTTCAGAGGCCCCTTCGAGCAGGAAGGATTATCTTTGGGAAAGGTTGAGTGCTTGAAACCTGATGAGAGAAAGATCTCAGCGCTGCCCTGCCCCACAGCAGCATCACAGCACCTCCACTGACTGACAGACCTTTTCTCAACCAGCCCTAAGATCCCGAGCCAGCACACACACACCTAATCATTTAGCTAAAGCCTTGCTAATCTTGGCCCAAACACATGCTCTGAAAGCCTGATGACAGTGTAAGTGTGAGGGAGTGACAGTGGCCGCTGCGCTGGCTGATGTCATGGCGGTCGCAGGTGTTGAAAGCAGAGGTGTGTGTGAAATTGCAGCAGTGCCTTTAAACACACAGACTGGTCTCTCAGTGTCACCCAAAATCAGATTCCTCCAGGTTGAGAGAATGGGTTGCTGATGGCACAGGTTGGATTACGTCACTGCCTTGGATGCCAACTAGACACTGAGTAATGATGTTTGCAGCGTATTGCTTTATTTATGTTCAATCTTGCCTTCTACAAGTGTTGAATCTGCTGAGTGCCGTTTCTCTGTGTTTGTAGATGTTTGCAGTGCTCTGTGTTTTTCTCCCAGTTGTCCTCTGTTTCATTTAGTTACAGTGGTTATGATGTATTAGATGTACTGATGTTTTGCACATTTTCCTGTGGTACATTAGTACCCAGTATAGTTATTTGGGACTTTTTTGGGGGTTTAAAATCAATGCTGGAAACCATCCAGTCAGAGCAGCAAACAAAACGCAGCCTCCAGAACCTTCTCGGGCTGTGGTGCTGGGTGTAAGGCCACTTAGTTATCTTCAAGGAGAAAGTGAAAATACCCCCTTACGCACTGAGGCACAGTCTGCATCTTTATTTGTCAGTGTTTCGGTCCTCTGAACTTTCTCAAGAATCCATCCAGTGACAGAAGCATCTTGTTTGCAAAAGCGGTTCACTCTCTTGGGCTCCACTGTCTCACTGACAAACCCGCCATAAATTATTTATTCCTCATCTTTAAGTCACATTGTGAATTTTTAGAATATGTTCAAAATTGCTTGCTTTTTAGAAAGTCTCCTACCAGTCTTTTCTATTCCTTCTGTAATTGTAGGGTGTGCACTGTATATGGCTTGCTTGAGTGTAGAGCAAGAAATATGTATGGATTTGATTGTAAAAAACAAAAAAAACAAAAACAGTTTGACTTCCTGAACTCTGTGACTTGCAGTAGCACAGCCAGTGTGCGAGATTAAATTGGATATGAGGGTAAACACTGATGTCTGGTCATTTGCCTTTTAGCTCAAGTCATGAGAGATCTGGTGACTGTGGCAACTGTGGCATGTTGTTAGTATTGTCTCCATGCTTATCAAAGCATTTGAGACTCCTCCCATTGGGACAGAATGGTCACTTAAAATCGACATCCTGTTTGGACATGACAGAAAGAACTTATGATCTCAAACTATTTTTCCACCTAAGTCACATCTCATTTGCTGAACCCTCGAGTTGGTGTGTTACATTTATTGACCAATAAAAGAACACCAGTGTTTTTGATAGGTTGGACCATGCGCTATAGACCTTCAAAATCTCACATAAAAGCTGCATTTACAAAGTGCTTTATAGAAAACAAAGACAACAAAGTCAACTCCATTAATGAAATAAAGGAAGGAATGAGATGGTTTTTCATAAAAGCAGCAGCCAAACACTATTAATATAACTACAAAAAGGCAGGTCTGTAAAAGCGAATTTATTGTAAAAGATAATACCTGTTTAGTTCTCCCAAGTTCCTCAGGCACTTTATTTCAAAATCTAGAGGCCCCGGTGGCAGAGGTCCAATCACTTTTAGTCCCAAGTCATACAGAGGATCTCACATAAAAGTCTTTTTATCACTCTCTTAGAAAAACAAATCGGAATACCAAACCATTTTTTTTCATACATCTTTATTAATGCATACATTATGTACAGTAATAAGTTATATATACACTTACACTTTGGTTCCATGAATAGTTTGCTTCCACTGTGTGTTTCTACATGCACTACTGTATGTGCTACTGAGGTAAGTAATCCATGACTGGCTACTGTATATCATTTAATCATCAGCATAATATGTCTGGCAAGACTTTGCCTGTCTGAAAACAGGGTTAGTCAGTCCATTTAATTTCACTTCAGTCAATTTACCAATTTGACTTGTCGGCGCAAAAATGATTGAGTCTTGTTAAGGCCTGAAATGAACTGGATTTGGAATGGATTGATGAAGACAACCCTGCTCTGAAGAGGCACTATACTAATCCACTGAGCCCTGTATTTCCATTGAAAAGAGATTCAAAACAATTTTGAAAAATACATGCTTAATAACATGCAAATTAATTCATTTACACTACCGGAGTCCAGCCCCTATGCAAGCAATGCAAAATATGAACAAAATAACATTAGAAAGGAGAATCTGGCAGGAGGGGATGTGTTTGATACTGTGCAGAACAGTCATGGGACATTTCGCTGACAACATCAGACATCAGATAAAAATAAATCAAGTCCAATTCCCAAGAAATGAGATCAAAGCGAGTCTTAGCATCACTTCCTAAATGTGAACTTTGGAGCTTAAAGTTGTCTTGAAGCTTAACAGCTAGACTGTTAACCAAAACCCTATTACCAAAAGTATCTTATCACCACAAGATCATCCGCATCCATCGGCTTACTGTGGAGCTAAGATGACTGTAATAATGTGGAGGTTTTCAGAAACTTTGCCTGGCGCTTATCAGAGCCTGCTCCTCATCTCCATACCTACAACACTAAACCAGCTTCAGCTGCTTTTCAAAACTGGACAACCCACAGAAATACATATTGTTCTCATTTGCCATATTTCCCATAGGGGAGCTTAAATCCTGTCTGAGCATGACTTAGACGACCACAAATCCAGGGCCTGAGTAAGATCAGACATTATATGAAGACCGTAGCGTGGCTTCCACCACGACTGGCTGCATTCTTGCACTGTTCACACCACAGCAACCCCGTGGGCAGTTATAGTCATTCCTCCATCATGGCCTCTCTTTTTTTTAATATAGGGTTTTTATGGCTTTTCCACTGGGCTTTCAGTGGTTAAGTGGCCCTAAATGCTTAATTAGGTGCTGGAAATCACAGGCACTTTGCACCCGCTCTGTAAACCACAACACTTCAGCCTATTAGGGGCCTGGACTGCCACACGCCAAATAATTAGGGCTGGCGGCAGTGCTAGACCGCAGCATTGGGGTAAAAGGGGAGTAGTGGGGTTGGAAGAATTACGAGGGGGTCATAGACTGGGTCACTGCTGGGGAAACAGACGTACCAAGAGAAGGGTTTGGCCTGTGTGAGTGTCGGGAAGTAGATTTGCAGTCATGTCAAATGGGAATAACCATCGCAATGAGCAACAATTTGGAAATGTTCATGTTCAAAATGGTGTTCAAACAAAAACATTTTAGAAGTCATCAAGACACCATGATTGAGGTTGTGTAGAGTCAGTTGCTGCTGATCAGTTTTTAACATTTAAGTCTGAGGTTGCACTTTAACTTCAGCCTAAAGATTATAACCGATTATAAAAGACTGTGTTACACTAATTGACTGAACCAAACTGCTCACGCCAAACTCACACGAGAACTTAAGATCTCGTGTTACTACAATGTATAGATGGCTCATAATTTTATTTGCCAATAGTCAGTTACTGTGAGTCCCCTCTTAATTTTAACTGGCTGTTGACATGATCTATCATATCTGTCACTGATGAGTTTACACTTCCGTCCAAATTCCAGTCGTGAAAATCAAACATGTTTGATATAATTATAGCAGCTCTGACCTGCCCAGACGAGTCTGTACCCCCTCAAACACGACTCGATTCTCGGTGCCAACTGGCCACCCCGACTGGACCTGCAGCCTGCAGACTGGTGCTGACTAGCCCTCACCCGGCTTGGTTAGGGATCAGGCCTTTAACTGGGGGAAAAGTTGTGTAGTGTAACCTCAGTGTAACACACACACGCAGTGATGAAACATTTGACTTCATGTTTTACGGCAAACCAAACATTGCAAAATCATTCACAAATAAACAATCCAGCACACTCTTGCCATTTAAGGCATGTGATCATATTCATCATATTTCTTACAAGATGAAAATTGTTAATTTTGTTCTTTCTATTTGAAATTAAACTCTTCACACTTGACTTTGGGTATTTCATTGTTTGATAACATCACTGCTCAGGAAATTGGTAAAACCAGAAATTTCCAAGTAGTGAAAGCGGAGCTGAAAGATAGTTCCAAGAAGGAAGCTTGTATCTAGCTTGTGTCTTTCCCATGTGACATGAATAAAGCATAAGGCACAAGCTTGAATGTTAACTGTCATCAAACCAAGTCTTTTTCTTTTCAGACACCACTGTCTAGTGACAGCCGTGGTGATGAACCAGAGGGTTTGGGTCCAAAGCAGAGAGAACGTGTTCCTCATGCTTCCCATTAATGCCTGGTATACCAGTATGCCCTTAAGCAAGGCACTTAACTGCTGCTGCCGAAGAGGAGCTGCTTAGAGGTCATGTCCATTGACGCACTAATTTGATATGCCTCCTCCATTTTCAGTTGAGTACTGCATATTAAATTCTGTATCAAAGTGTTGAAATTATACACTGTTAAATCTTTAATTGTGGCGTCCAGCGCATTGTTCATTCACCTTTTTTCTCTCCGACACCCTTGGAAGAGAGGAAGATGGAAATCTAAGATTGTAGAATGCAGTTCAGATTATTTTCTTTTTGACAACACAATAATAAGAGCTACAAAATAATCTGAATCCGAGGTCTGAGGTCTTTCTCACACTCCTTAGCAACTGAGAAAGTGGAAGCTAAAACCGTAGAAAGTGGTTCAGATGATTTTCTTCTTGACAGAGAGAGAACTTAGAGGGAAAGACGGGGCGAGGCTTGGGGAGGTCCACTGACATTCTTCATGTGATGGGGGTAAGGTGTATGTATATATATGTGCTGTCCGCTTCTTCAGCATGATATTTGTCCCTACACATACTGTGTCCAAGTGTCTGCTACACTAAATTCAGACGCTGGCACAGCGTGGGGATGGGCAGGGGGGTGGGGATGGGCAGGTCAGCTGGCTGTGAATGCTGCCGATGCCCTGCCGTCCCACACCGGCCGCCGCCGCCGCCGCCACCAGCTCGCTGCAGCCCAGCACGTCCGAGCACAGCGACTCCACGGCGTCCAACCTCTCGATCTGCACCAGGCGGGTCAGGAGGTCGGGGATGCTGTAGCCCGCCGTGCTCACCCTCTCGAAGAGCTGCAGGCCGTCGCTCATGCCGCCGATCTCGTCGCGCTTCAGGCCGAAGCTCTCGGCCAGGTGCCTCCATGTTTTCACCACGGCGGCCTCGCTGCTGTAGGAGGAGCTGAGCATCCGGCTGGCCTTCTCCAGGCAGTCGAAGGGAAGCTCTGTGGGGCTCAGGCCTGGAGAGGAGGAGTCGGAATTACAGCACATTCTTGAGTGGCTTTTTACCATGATTCTCAGGACTTCCTAATTCTGATCTGTCATCCCACTAATAATTTTTTCATCTGTCATTTTGAGTCTTATTTGTTTTTTTAATCTCCAGTGCAGTTTCATAGATTTCAGGAATTTTCTTGGAACAAACAACACTATCTTGAAGCCAAAATTCTTGGAATGAGCATTGGAAACAAGTGGATTGATCTCAGCCTACTGCAGACATACTTTAATGATTAAATAATTAGTTAAGATGAATATTTGTGCAGTGCAGCTTACCCTCTGCCACACTGCAGGCTCTGGCGTACAGATCCAGGATCTTTTTCCTTCGGCTCTGTAGAATCTATGCAGTCAAAAAAAATAGCAACATGTGAGTCCAGATGACGTTCAACTGAGGATCTGTTCATAATCATGTTTTTCACTCAAGATTCCTTCCATCAGTCTCTACATCATAGTATATATTATTTCAAAGCTCTTTCTTCTCACCCCTGTGGTTTTGTTGTTGTTGTTGATGGAATTTGCGTTGGCGATGTGGTTGGTGTTGGCGATCTGGTTGGCATTGCCGATGTGGTTAGGATTGGGGATGTTATTGGCGGAGTTGGCAGCGATGGCGGGGGTCCCATTTGATGTGCGGTCGCGGGCCAGGAGCCCCAGGGAGAGCAGGCAGAGGTCGGGCTTGTTGCCCAGGTTGAGGAGGCACAGGTTGGGGTTGGGGTTGTTGGTCTCGGCCGATCCCTGCTTGTCCGACGCCGCCTCCTCATCGCTGTCAATGCTGCGGCTCAACAGCTGCTCATTCTCTGACGATGCGTCGTTCTCACTGCTCACACACATACATTTTCAATGATTTCCGTATGTCCGCATATTTGTAGAAATCATAAAAACCCAATGTATATGGATATATGTTCTATAAGTTTCCTCCACACAGATCTGCTGCCAATAAGATCTGATGCTGAACAGCAGCTTGTCAGAAGTTTGGCATAACTCCTAGCCAGACCTGCCATTATACACTCAACAAAAATGGTGCTATATAATACCAGGAAATGGTTTCTCTAATAGTGTACCACAACAGAAACCTATTGGTGCCATGAAGAAACCATCTAGACTGTATGAATACAGAATAAAACGAGACAAAAGCATATCATTGAATTTACATAGATGTATTTAGGCCTACCTTGTGTTCCCAATCAACATGTAATGTCTTTAAAATACAGGTATAGTGTTTCATAAACAGTGATGCAGCAGTAAATAGAACAGTTGGTAAACTATGACCTCCGGTGGGTGATCATCAGAAGGAACAGTATCCCAAAACACCAGTAGAAAATGACTGTATATGCTCTCACATTGCATCTAATCGATCAAAACCTGAAAAGCAACATGTGACACGCGTTGTTCACTTCCAGTAAAGTTACAGTAAAGTTATTTCAGTGTGCAGTGGTGCGTTTTTGTCTTCACTGAGATGTTCCTGCGACTGACCAACACCTGATTGAAAATATTGGCTGTACAAAGGGGAGTCCTGTTCATTGATAATTTATCAGTTATTAATTTATCCATATAAGATGTCTTGTGTTTGTCAAACATTAAAGGACCATACTACTACAGTTTACCCACATTTTATTATTGCAACAAACCATTTGGCAAATCTGCTGCTGTGGCTAACAAAGTCATCAACATCCATAAACCACTGAACTGATAATTGGCTGTGTAAGCAAAAGGACTGTTTTCCGCCCAATTTCAAGTCATCAAAACACAAAAGTGCTGCTGCTTTTAGGAAAACTGAAGTGGACAACTTTATTTGTTTGAAGTCTCTGAAAGTTCTCTGAATAAAAGGTGAAAAAAATGACGTGGGAGCTCTAAAATAAAATATGACTTTGGCAGAAGATTAGCAGAAACATTAAGTTATATGACTGGCATGGTCCTTTAAGAAAGTCACTTTCACATGAAATCTCATGTTGTTTCTTTAACTGTTGTTCTATTGTTAACTTACTAATGTTGTTTGTAGGTTGTTGCTAGGATTCCCTGAAATAGCTCTGCCTTTACAACATGATATCTTGCAATATCATTTATTACCTATTCTCTGGATTTTCTCCCAAAAGCACCTTGTTGACTGAGGCTCTCAGAGATGCTCACACAATGCTATTGTTTTCACCAGCCCACGCTCCTTCCCTTCTCTCTCTCACACACACACACACACACACACACATAAAAGACACACAAAATGGCATTGTTTCCCCGATATCTAACACCCACTTTGGCAGCTAATGCAGTGAGTTAGCACATCCTTTGGCATGCTGTTATACCACACTGTTTACCGCCATTGATGCTGAGGAGCTTCTCTCAGTGTGTGTACGTGGGTGTGTGTGTGTGAGACAGGGAGAGTATGTCATCTATTTTCTCATTTCTCATGTATCAACGTACTCTACGGGCACTGCAAAATCTCAGCACAATGGCTCAGTGTGTGTGCACGCACAAAACCGTATGCTATCTTGTATTTCTGTGTTTCCTCTGCACATTATCCATACCTCCAATAAGGCACCATTGTCTTTGCATGGAGATGTATGCAAAGCGAGGGGAACGTAAATGACTGGAAGCGGGAGAAAGCTGTAATGCTTTTGTTTTCCGCTGGGACGTGTTCTTACCTGGTGGTGGTTTTTTTTGGTGTGAATAAATGCCCCCACCCGCCCTGACAGCTACCCTCTTCTTCTGTGTGTCTCTCAGTGTTTTGTGGGCTGCAGGGCTCATCCGCGCTACCTCATCATCCTGCCTCCCTCCCTTTCCAAAGCCACATAATGACTCTCTGCTTCATAAAAAACAACAACCCTCAAGTCAACCCTCACTTGCTTTTTACATGCCATGCCCACACAGAGGAGGGGGCACGCATACACACATATACATAGACACACCAATAAAAAAGGCCAGCAGCAACGATCCTACTACTGCAGTGACTTGTTCTGTGGTGGCTTAATTACGGGCAGATGCTGAAAAAAAATGATAAAAGCTTCTTTCTGTCGTCTGGGGCCCCTGTGACGCCTCACACACACACACACACACACACACACACATTAACTCTCTCTCTATCTCAGGAATCACACAATGGTGCATACATGCTGCATACATCACCAGCACATGCATACTTCCTCCACATAACACACATAAGAATCAAATATGAGCTGGTATACAAAAAAAAAGATCATGTTCTTGTCTGTGACAAATTACCCCCATTTTGGTTGGAACAGCAGAGAGTGCAAAAGCTACCAATTATGAGTTTTGTGAGGAAAAAATAACATTTTTGGAAGAAACCTTTGCAACCACTCTGGGCTCATTCACTGACAAAATAATTATAAAAAGATGTAAACTGGATGTAGAGACAATACTGTACTAAAACATTTCCTATTAAATTAAAGCTGTAAGAAAGAAAGGGGCAGGCACTACGACTGGCTCACTAGATCACAGACATCATTGTATTGTCAGAGCTTCAGCAGCAATATATTATTATGGTTATCATTTTAGATGTGAAAAGGCCACTCACTGCACTACACATACTGTCATACGGGAACCTCCAAACTACAATTTTAGAGATACAGCAGTAATAATATGAAGAAGAAAAAAAAAACTGCTCACCATTTTGAACATGTCACTATTCTCATGGCTGAATAATTATTTATCCTTTCTTATTACCTTCATCACATCAATAAAACCTTGTCCAAACAGTGTTTTAATAAAAATCAATAAAGCACCACAGCTTTCATCAGGAATCTCCTGGCCCTGTTGTGCTGCTCATGTTTTGAAAGCTCATTTCCCATCTAATGTCATTATATACTTGATATCTGTTTTTTTGTTGTTGTTTTTAATATTATGTTTAACTCGCTTTTTGGGTTATGAACAGTGATTCAGTTATGGGTAAACACTTTGATTCATTATACCCACAAACTGATGTTAGTTATATGGGGACCTATTAAGGGGATAAACAATTACATATTAATGCTTTTCTTAAAGTACGACTGAATTTTGCTGTGCTTTTTGATGATCACCAACTGAACCTCATAGTTTTGCTTGCAGTTGTATTTCATCAGGCTTTTTTACTGGTTATGAAACACCGTCCATATTTGCTAGACATCTTATTGATTGGTAACAAAATACAGACCTATACAGGACACAAGCAAAGCATTTCTACACAAAGTAAAGCTCACATTAAGTCACACTTTACTCTTTTATGCTGCCTTTCCGTATAGAAAAGTGAGCCGTCTCTGAAGTTGGCCATGAACTACTGAGAGGCATCAGTCTGCCTGCGGTCGTCCCGTGTCAGCCTGGAGAATAACCAGGGTGCCACTCGTGTAGTGCATCATGGAAATGTTTTCAGTGAATCATAAACACCTCTCACCTTTTAACTGCCTTCTGAGGGGGAGCTTTGAGTTTGTCGAACTCGTCTTTCTCTGAGTAGATCACCACATTATCTGGGAGAAAAAAGGCAGAAAAGTTTCCAACAATTTTTTTTTTTTTTTTTGTCACAGGAATATAGAAAGCCCAGAGTGAGAAAAGAAGACATTGATCATAAAGTTTAACTACAGAAACATCTCAAAGGCGATAACGCTTAAAAATCTGGCTGTTTGAAGTTTTCTTGCAAATATCACACAACTCAGAGCACGATTTAAAGTGATGGTTCAAAAAAATGTGCATTTATTTATTTATTTATTTTGTTACTGTCATCATTGGGTGTAGAAATCATCACAAAACTGAGAATCTGGTGTTCTGTCTGGGTAGAAAGAGGCATGCCGGCTGTTTTCTCCTGATTCAAACGAGTGTTTTTGCTGGAGAATAGAAAGTTACTTTCACATGTAAGAGTGGAGCGATCCAATCAGATAATGACCTCAGTTTTTATTCCATCCACCCCCGTTTGATTGACTCTTCAGCTGCACCTAATATCCTGTGCCAGCACACTCACGTCAACAAACTATAGTAACAGTAGCCTCACTGTTAGATCCTTAGTATGGCACCCTGCATTTTATGTCAAAAGACAAGAGGAGGTGAGGGCTAGCAAAGACCTCCATCTAAATATGGAGCCATACAAACAGTTACTGGAGAAGGAAGGACATTCAGATCAAATCAACATAGCGAGATGATCAGAGCAGCAGACGTTTTTTTATTTGAATCATCCATTGTAGTGCACTAATATCCATATAAACCTAATTGTGGCAAGACTCACTGAGGTGAGGTTTGCAGTAACAACTAAACAAGCAGTGGTGTATTATGAAGCATGGAGAGGCATCGTTTGTGCACCATCTCCGTGGCCTTGCTGCTAGAGGCGAATTGAGGATTTTACGGACTTTATGGAGGACGAATGTTACGGATGGATTTTACAGAGGACTTCAGTGCCTCGCTGACATGTGCTGTCAACATCAGCTGACAAACTAACAATCACCGTCTTTTAAACTAGTTAAATGACCACAACAAACCGGTCAGTGTCCATTCCACTGCAACTGAAATGTAAGTTTTTAGCAAATGAGTTGTACAACAATGTTAAGGGAAAACATTTGCTAACATTTTGTTCCAGCACTAATTCCAACAGTTGGTTGGTTTTACCAGCATTGTGACAATAACATTACTGTGTGGGGAAAGCCCACCCAGCCCTGCTGGAATTGGTCACTGTAGAAAATCCATCCCGTAAAACTCAGTTTTACGACAGTTAATGACTTTCAGGAACTCTCAAATCTTGGTGGATGATGAAGATAGTACACAAGAACAATTCCACATCATAAAATCCCCACTTTAACTGGGTTTACCATCCCTTTAAGACCTTTTTACCAATGGTATACTCCACCAAGAAGCTGTTTACTTCAGTTTGATCTCAGCCCACACTTGGTTTGACCAGTAATCCCCTCTTCATCTGAAATCCAAAATGTTGGTGGCAAGCAGTGAACCAGGTCTGAACGTTCAAATATCAGTGCTGCTTGGTGTGCCAAATTGAAGAGTGGTTTGTAACGGTGAAAGCTTTGAGTTTTGTTGATGAACAGTGTGCTTCCTCTGACAGGCAAGACCGAATAAAAACTGAATGGAGTTCCCGAGGCTGTGATTTGAAATGTTCTCAGTAAAGGAGCCTTCGACGGAGGAAATGCAGTTGGAACAAGGCGTAAAAACGATTATAATGACTATTAGCTTCAGCCGCACTTACATCATAGATACTGTTAGGGAGAGGCAGAGTAATGGATGAGCACCTAAGTGGAACAAAGTCTCTCCCATTTTAGATAACTGCTGTGTATTTGTGGGAGAGAAGCCCATTGCTCCGAGCTCTACCGGAGCTAGCTGTCATTCACAGAGACACTGAGTTAATAAGTCTCTGAGATGAAAGACACAGACACTTGAGTTTCACACACACACACACACACACACCCACCCACCCAAGCACACACATTCATGGTAACCCACAATCAATAGCAATGCAACTGAAAGCTTTACCAATAAATCATGTAATTAATATCTTAGTTTTATTATAACTACTTTATCATGTTATTTTAAGTATTATATGGTTACACTATAAGACTCGCTGTACCACATAGCGTGTTT
>OMLB01001033.1:0-10362 GCA_900302555.1 Myripristis jacobus
CCTCTCTCTCTCTCTCTCTCTTTCTCTCTCTCTCTCTCACACTGCTGCCCCTCGGGCGATCACGTTAAAACCTGCATGGCCGGCGCTCATTCACATATCCCTAACAATCCCTAACAATGCGTACCAGCGGTAACCATGTGAGCGCTGGCAAAGCCACACTGGAATGTGCGGATTCGGTTCCCCGTGACCCTCCGTGTTAAAAAGGAAGGAAAATAGATAAATAACAAAATGCAATATTGAGGGCAATTTCCCAGAAGTCTTGCAGGGAAATAGCTACTCGTTTATTATTATTTTTTGTAAACCACTTGGCCGGGAAGCACGACAACACCCACAAACCCATTTTTAAAAAAAATCCAGTGTAAGGTTACAGATATCCAAAACAGGAAGTGTTAACTAACATGGGAAGGAGCCACGTGGCTGTCGGAGGTGAGACTTCCTCCACGTCAGCATCACTGGGCTCATTTTGGAGAAGAGCAGCAGGTAAATGTACAAACTGTGTTAGAAACTAGTGGCCGAAAAACCGCTCAAATCTGTTAGTGAAGTAAAAGCAGCAACAGTTAGAAGTAAAAGTGCTGCAGTCAAAATATGAGCTAAAGGCAGAATGAGTCGCATTTCTCTAAATAACAGTTTATAGACTAATCCTGTCCGTTGTGACTTCTGAGCCACTAGCAGTGTGTGTTGGTGTGTGTGTCTGCAGAGACCCTGCCCTCTGCCTGGGTGTGTAGCTCCCAGCCAGTCACAGCACAGCGAGGCGCCAGATCGATAACACCACATCCAATAGGAAGCTGTGAAAATGGCGGATACAGAAAAAAGGAAATCCAGCGAGGAGAAACAGCAAGCGAACAAAGTTGTTTCCACAGTGAGACTGAATCTGCGCTTGAGCTGTCACCTGCTGGCAGCACTGAGGGAGAGGAGGAGGATGAAGAGCGACGCCACGCTGGACTGTCTCCTGTTGGACAGTGAAAATTGTCTTCCTCGGACGGTGAAGTTACAATTTTGGGCGGTTATTTCATTCCATTGCCATCCTAAGAAAGGAGAACCAGCTGCCGGTGGTTAGCTTAGGGGGGAAAGTGTCAGGGAAAGCAGAAAATCCAGGTTTGATTTGAACTTTATTCGTTATTCTTTATTCAGATCCCATTATCCCACATGTTGCAGTTTACACATGATTGGTTTTATGTTTTATTTATTATATATTGTAACTAATTAGTTTTTAGGTTATTATTATCTATCTATTATTCACTGGTCCTGGGAGACACTTTTCGTTCTTCCATGTTTTTTTAACGTCTGAATGACATTAAATACCTGAATCTGAATCTGAAGCTGAATTAGCTTCCAGAAAGTGGTCGCTCATCTTCATGGGCTCCCACACAAAAACAGCAACAATAATAACAAGCAGTAATTAAAAGTCACACTGTATCAGTAACACAAAAAACTAAAAACAAGCCAAATGTGAAGATCAGTAAATAAAATAAAATCGCTGTACATATGAAACAAAAATAGTGACCTATAGTGATGAAGTATTGTCATGTAGCTCTGACTGCTGGAACATGCAGCACATCTGATGTTCTGCTTGGAAAAGCTTCTTCTGCAAAGTAACTAGTAACCACACCGTCAGATTAATGTTGAGTAAAAAGTCTCACCAAAGGGAGATATCTATTGAAGGTGGCTGTAGTCGTCCAGACCTGCTGCCTGCACCTTTTTATAAAACACACACCTTAACATGTGTCTGACATCAGCACAAAACTGTTTCCCAGAGCTGCTTAATATGAAGTTTTTAACAAACTGACATCTAAAGTGCTCATGGTTTTGAACTTGGGTGGTTTCCTTTTCCTTTTGATCCATTCTCTCCTCTCTTTTTCACTTTAACCAATGAATTCATCACTACAACCAGCTGTCGAACTCTATCATTTAGTGTAATCAGTGTGAAACGTACGGCTAAAATCTGATGGGAAGTGATCAGAGCCAGAAGTGATGTCTTCCCTAGTCCGACCAGCAGCCAAAAACACAAAGTATAAATTCTACAAAGATATGACTGGAGGAAAGGAAGACCTTGTTAGTGATATTAGAGAAGCTGGAATCATTCACCAGCCATCTGGCCCTTGCAGGAAAAGGAGCTAGTCTAATTGAATTGGAAATATTTGTGTAAACTGGACTTCCAAACGGCCCGTACTCTTCACTAATGTTGAAAACAGAGAGGGAGAGAGAGAGAGAGAGAGAGAGAGAGAGGAGTCGCTGCAGCAGAAGGTGAGGCGGTGGGTCCAGCAGATACCGACGCCTCCCCTCCCCGTGCACAGGACGCAGCGAATTGCCATCCGGCCTTATCTCCAGTTCCAGTCAACTAGAGGCTGTGAGAGAGTTTGCTCCATCATCAGAGCCGGCCATTTGATAGGATTCTGGCACTGCACCTAATCAATCTGCAGCACAGAGCCGCCAGAAGACCTGTAACAAAGCTCAAAGAGCCTCACAAATGGCCTAGTCCTGGGGATAAGCCCCTGCACAGGATTACATATTGATTTTGAGCGTCGAAAAAAGCTTATCGTATAAAACCGCCGCAGACTACAAAAGTGGCCGAGTCTATGCATGAATCCCTCTTTTAGAGAGGAGCATCAACTTTCAAATACAGGCACCCTGAGCATGAACCAAAACAGAAATAAATGGCGGGGAAATCGATGGCGGGGATGAGGTGCGGCGGCACATTGTTACCGTGGAATCACAACGAGCCGGCCTCGCTCCTCCTCCGCAGAACGCCGTGATGGGGGGACGGGGGCGCTTTGCTCGGGGTTTCAGCTTTCTTTCCTGATTTGTTAGTGCCTTTATGTTGCTAAGATTCATTATACGCTTTTGTCTGTCCACACATTATGTTTATATTTTACAGCACCTGCAGATGACCTGCGTTGGTTAGCACTGCTTCTCGCTGTCCAGAGCTGTGGCTTCATTGGGTTTGTTTTGGACACGAGCATCTGAGAAAATTCCCATTTTGTACACGACTTTTGTTTATTTTGGCATTTTCTTCACTTTCTCTAATCTTGCCATGGTGCTTTACTCCACTGAATCCGTTAGCTGAGGCGCTACAGCTCTCGTGCGACATTAAATTAACCAAAAATGAAGGGGAAAAAACGTTTCTGTGTTATATGTGTTCCATGCTGACAATGAATGGAGACAAAGTGTTTTCTAAGTGACTTGAGAAATCACATCTGCTCTCTAATCTATTTTTTTTTTAATTAATTGATCAGCATTTAGTGCATAAAGTCTCACTGGAAGTGATCAGTCCAAAGTTTTGTCTACAAATGTCTTCCTTAGTCTGACAGCAGCCAAAAACAAACCCAAAATATTAATTTTCATAAATATATAAACAGAGGAAAGGAAGATAATCTGA
This sequence comes from Myripristis jacobus, assembly GCA_900302555.1. NCBI lineage: Eukaryota > Metazoa > Chordata > Actinopteri > Holocentriformes > Holocentridae > Myripristis > Myripristis jacobus. The sequence goes on from OMLB01001033.1 coordinate 3,377, forward strand.
TCATCATAGCTAAGCTGGCACTGCTTGGTGCCCTTACTTGATAAATAAATGATTTCCTGTCGACTGACAAATCGATTCATTGACTAGTCGTTTTGGCAGTGGTGTTTTCCAGGCGTTTAGCTCACCTCGTTATCCAGACTGACTCTCAGAGAGCAGGCAGTGTTTTCAGAGATTTGCTCCTGTGGTCCTGCATTTCTTCTTTGTGTCTTTCTGCATGTCACAGTAAAATCATAAAAACAAAGAGAACATCAGTCAAACACGGCGGTCAGGGTTATAAAATGAGTGTTAGCACAAATTTAAACAAATTAAAACAGATTTCAAGACCCTGAGTGGACGGAGTCCTGCTGGCAGTCAGAATGAGAGAGCAGGAGGGGCTTCAGTGTCACTTCAGCAGGACGCAGGGATCAAACCTGTGACCTTTTATTTACGCACCAGACCACCTGCTCACTTCTGTAGAGAGACAGCTACCTGCCAGTCCCAGCTGTACGCAACATACACACACACACACACTCATAAACCTGCACAGACGAGCAGAATGTTAACTTGATAAAGCCGGCCTACAGAGGGATCGCCCACGGCCGGTGAAAATCCTTTGAAATTTTGTCTTTTTTTTGGCTGGCAGGAGGCTTTTATCAGGTGACATAAAGAAGTTTGAGGACATGTCTGACCCATCTCCGCCCACACACACACACACAGACACACACACACACACAACCCTAAAAAACAAACAGCAGCGAGGAAACAAGCCAACGTGTCCTTGATGTGAGAGGCAGCGCCAAACGCAGCCGTTTCCCCTTCGTCAATAATCCTCACTTAATAATCAGGAGATTAACTGATATCAGGTGTGCAGATGACTGGCGGCTGAAAACAACTGGGGATGATGGGAAGGGAGGGGTGTGTGTGTGTGTGTGTTTGTGTGTGTGTTGAACAGCAAAGAGTCCCTTAAGCCAAGCCGAGCCCCCCCTTCCCATCCATAAAACTAATTAGAATTGATTTATTATGGATCAGGTACCTTATCAGGTGTGAGAGGGAATTACCATGGTAAGCCAAAGGGCTGTGGCAGGTCGCCGCTGAATGGCAAAATCAATCCAAGTTGAGTGACTGTTTGGGGCTTCTGCGTCCAAGGAGAACACAACAACATGTGGCTCCACATCGCGTTTCTTCACTGATTCTAGATATTGTACAATTTCATATTTTTACATAAAATGCAAACTGCATTTGGTAAATCTTAGTTTATCTCGTGATGGAGCCAGTGACTCGTTAACCAACGACCTGTGCATGATGTCGTTGCTCTGGCGACGATCGGTCAATTAGCTGATCAGTACGAAATGAATTGAGGAAAATTTCAATAATCGTTTTTGTCATTTATCAGGTAAAAATGCCAAACATTTGTTGATTCCAGCTTCACTGAGACACTAAGATTAGCTTACTTCTCTTTGTTCATGTCATTATAAAATTTAAATTCTGCTGTTCCCATTGGGGGGCTCATCATCGCTACAAAACCCAGCTTTGTTCAAACTTCATTATTTTAGATTGTAGTGGAGATCCTGAGGTTTCCAAAGATCCCAAACATGAGCTGTTGGATTCCAGGGAAATGTGTCCAAAATGGTGCACCAAACATGTAGATATTTTCTGTTTGATGTGATTCTGCAGCCATAAAACAAGGGCATCTCGGCTTTGAATATTTCACTTAATATCAGTGTGATGGAGCCTCAGTGAAGATACAACCAGCAGAGACACAATATGGATGTGACTCTGCTGCAGAATATGCAAACAAATGTTTTTCATAACTTTGAAACAACTAATTTAAGGAAACGTTTAGAGTTTAAAGGGTTGATAGGGCTAAAGGATTGATCAATTGACAAAATAAATTTAAAAATAAAATGTAAAAAAAATCAACGCATCAACTACAAGAAAACGAATCAAACAGTTGCAGCCCCATTTCAATATTTTAATGCATTTTATAACCAGGCAAGCTGTTGCATTAATAAGTGGAGTACCTTCACACTTCCTCTCAGAAATTCAAAGCTTCCATTTTTTTTTTTTTTTTTTTTTTTTGGGTGTGGGGGTCTGCAGCCTCTTGTCGGAGCTGGCTGCAGTTCAGCAGCTCTCCAGCTCCTGCTCCTTTCTCTCCCCGGGCAACTTAGAAAAGTTCATCAATATGTTAATGCCTTAATCTTTAAACACTTAAAGAAACCATTAATAAACATTGATTTGAACACTTGCCACCAGTGACTCACATTAATCCACTGCAAATAGCTGATACACAAACTGCAACAGAGGGCAATTTGTGGAGGATTACCAATAGAAATGGACGCGGGAGAAATTGATCACGCTTTCTCTGGCAGGGATAAAACAAGGCTAACGCGCGCTTTCAGACGATGGCTCGCCCCTTTTCTTCTGTTGTTGAGTGGAACAAGCTTTTTAAAGAGAAAATACTCCCCTGAAATAGAAATCATATTATTCAAGAACTCACTAATACTGCCAACATTAGGGGTTTCACTCTCACTGAGGCCACCCACATTAAACACATGCACACTTTTGGCTCTTTAAACAGCAATTTAACACAGCGTTTAAATCGCATGTGGATCTTGGACAGTTTGTGCACATGAACGCGTCCGTCCTGAAGGTAGACGCAAAGCAGAGAAGAGTCGACTGACACTGAACGAGAACTGTCATGAACAGTGTGAGGGAGTTCAGGGATGATTTTATAATAACATGACTGGACAAACTTTGTTCACTTGTACATAAAAGCTCAAACAAACATTGTGTTGGTCCACTAAATCAGTATCATTTAGTTCACTGTAAAGAAAGAACAATTAAGTTTTGTCTCTTGGCTGTTTTCTTACTTTTTTGGACAAATATACTGTGGTAATCTATGATGGTGTATCAGTGGCATTGAAGGGAAAAATAAAAAAAATTACACAGCCAGAAGGGGGGCAATGTTCAGAGGATAGAACTCTGAATTTCTCAAGATTAAAGTTGTTTATGAGGAAAAACTTTACAAATTACAGTGGTAAATTTGCAAAAAAAAAACCATTATATTTGTCTTTATCTATGGTGCTGAGTGGTGCTCAGTGTTTCTGCCAAGCACCCTCCAGAGATCAGACCTGTCAATCAAACAGTGTGGGGGCAGGACAGTTCTTCTTCTTCTGCGAACTCCAAAGAAACCAGAAACTGTTAGATGCATCACTTCCTGTGCAGCAGGAAATAGTGGCCAGGCGCCGAGGGTTTACAACAGCAAATACACAAGGCTTCATGAACTGGATCCAGACTGGATCACTGCTGTGTGACACAACAGCAAACAAACAAATTCATTTCTATAGATGATGACATCTGCGATTATTAGGGACCATTGAAAAGGAAAACAGGGGAGGCTCATGCTTTTCTAATATGAGTCCAGGGGAGAATCATACAAACGTGAGGTGATCAAATTTAAAGTAACTTTTGTTTCGAGTTACTTCAACCCAACCCCAAAACACTTGCTATGACCGGGTGTCTCATTTCTCTTTCTGGTGTCTTTTCTGTTTTGGTTTCACTGCAGCCTATCTCTGCTGAAGACAAAAGTCCCAAATTACTTGGAGAAAAAGGCAACAAACAGAGGAATCAAACCAGTTCTGGAGGATTTTTGGAGAACGGCGAAAAATGACCACAAACGGTATGGATGACTTGGTTTGAACTTTGAGGTTTGTTCTCATTTCCTGCGAACAGCAGATTCAGACTGGATGGTTTCAGGATTGCCTATTAAACTCTGCACTCAGCGGTCCTGTGTTAATCTACAGGAGTAAATCAGGGAAACAATTCATTAAGTAGAGCATTTTTCTTCACTGAGTTGACCTGAGCCTGAGATTTTGCTCGTCCCCCATCTCTAGGTTTCATTTACCACCTGAAATAGCCGACACGTTGCCTTCAGTGTCGTCATGTAAACTCCTGCTCTGCCCAGGAAGTTGCCCAGAACAGACAGCAAATCTATCATTTTTATTTATTTCACACTCAAGTTTCACTAAAATAATGCATATGTGACCAAACGTGACTTGAACCTGAACATAATTTCTAAATTTTTGTCCAAACCCAGCCTGGGCCCGTTTGGTCAGGTATTCACACTCTAGTGTCAATCATTTTTTTCCAGTCACTTGTTTGGGATCAAGGGAAAATATATTTCGGTCACAGCTATATAGAGCTATAGGGTCACAGCTTTTTATTTCAGAGCATCTACTTACTTACTTACTTAGAATGACGGTGAGCCGTCATTCTAAGTAACGTATAGTCACTTACTTTTACTATTTTCTAGAGGTAATAATACCAAAACTTCGTCTGATACCGCAGAAATATGTGTGAGCGGCAGAGTGAGAAACATGAGTATGAGTGAGATGGATGAGAGGCCCAGTGACTGGCAGCGCTGGGCCATTTGCCAAATGTCTATTAAGCAGACAAACTGCAGCCGCTGAAGACAATACACACACGCGATTCACAGATGTAGGAAACTCTTTGTTGGGCTTCAGGTCAGATTACAGCGCTCACACACGCAGGTGAACACGAGCACACACTACCTGACAGAGGTAGACAGAGGAGTGTGGTGCACCACACGAGGTCCTCTGAGGAGCAGGAGGACAATTCACCTTGGAAACACTTCTGGGAGGCGGAGCTTCTCCAGAGGCAGGAGCGATCTTATTGGTTGATTTCCACCTCAGGGGGCGGGATAAAAAAAAGCACAGATTTCTAATCAGAATGATTTCATCAGCTGCGGTTACATGGACGATATTTCTTCAACCTGATCAAAATCTTTCTGATTAGAGATTCTGACTACACTCTTAAACATGGAGGCTGAATAAAGTGATCTGCTGGGAGACGTCTAATCTGCTGGAAATCGAAATATAATCCAGGCTAAGTCATATTGCCCAGTGGTGGCGCCCTTTACAGATTTAATCTTTACAACAAAAACAGTTGCTATCAGCCACAGTCCGGTTGTGTTCTATCTATTCCAACCAGAGAGCAACCAGCAGATTAAGAGTGTACATGGTTATTAGGCGCTAATATTTTCCTATTGAAGAGATTATCAAAGGTAGGACAAAACTTTTTTGTTTTTACTAATGTTTAGGATGAGACTCGGGAGGGATAAAACCCCTCTGGTTCAGGCCAAGACTAAATGTCTGTCTTGAATTTAATTATTTGATGTCAAATGTGCATAAAACTTTACCAATGGAGCCAAATTCTCTTATATTTGGGGTTATGACTGGGTAAAAGAGTTGTCCCAAACTCCTGAGGCATTTCTAAGGCCTATTATTTTGAAAATTGAGTGGCATTCATTATTTTTTAACAAGATGTTGTGCCCTCCTCTTTGAAATTGCACAGTCTGCCTTTAACAAATAAAATAATATATCTGAAAAATGTTACTGCAGGTTTATGTTTGGTTATGTGGCTGCAGTCAGAGACTCTGGCTGATAGCTAATATTTCATGAAAAATCCTGAAATCTTTTCAGTTATTGGCTGAAAGTCTTATGAAGAATAATTTCTTATGAAAAACAAAAGGTAGAACAAACTGAATGAGTTTAAACTCCCAGATCGACAGACAACAGGTACAAGAATGACACAGAGAGCTGCAGAAAGAAATGAGAAGCAGGAGCCAGCAGACGATAAGAAGATAGATACTGTTGTTGGGGAAAAAAAGAATTACACAACATGTGATGGAGTGATTGAGGCCGGTCGACTCCAGCCTTGAACCGCGACCTCGGCGAACAAACCGAAAAGCCATCAGAGGAAAATAAAGGCCGCTGGCGGTTTCTGTGCAGGCTCCCGATTTGTTCCCCCAAAGGTCTTTGTGCCTGCCGGAGTGAACCGAGCCTCCATAACCAAATAAGATTAAGATTACAATCTCAGTCAGCGCTACATTAAAAAGATAAGGCTAATGAGAGTGGCCCGCACTCTCAACACTATTACCTCTCATCATCTGCTGATTAAAAACAGGACAAGAGGAGGAGAGTGTGTTCGCTTCCCTGCTTTTTTACGCTACTTTTTTCACTGAGTTCACTGATAATCAAATCATTACACACCTTCAACGTATTTTTATTACTGACCACATTTATGAGGGATTTTATAGCAACACTGCACTTGCTATTAGGAAACAGTTGCACATTTGCAAAGACACAACGCGATTATTGCATCCAGATTGTCCTTAAAGGGGTTTGCTTTCCCTGCTCAAATAAATATCTCAGGGATAACACCTTCTCACAAAGCTAAAAATCTCACAGAAGCCCCACAGACATGGAATTAAAGCGCTCGTTGTGTTGTTGTAGTACAATTTTTCCTGTTTGCTTTAGATAACAAATCTTCAGTTGACCCCGAGGGTTAGGGGAGCATTACAAATTAATCCCGGTTTTAATAAGTCTGTCTTAAGCCTGGGATCTTTACTCGAAAAGAAAGAAAGAAAAAGGGGGAGGGGGTGGTGAGAGAGAAGAAAGGGTTCGCAGAGGAAAAGAAATATATTAAACCCTGTGATCACAGGCAGCTTTTCTTGTTTGTTATCCCTCCGTTTTACCTTTAATCCAATACTCACTAATCCAATTTGTCTATCAGGCTCCGACCCTAACTTCTCCTCATCTACGGCTTTCTCTTAAATATGCCTGAGCCTCTGAAGTGAGTGACCGCTCCTCATTTCATAGTCAAAGAGCAAAAACTGTTGATTTGGAATATATACCGAAAAGTTTAGAGAGAGAAAACGCACTTTGTTTTTGAAACATGGAAGAAAAAGACGCCGAAACAGGAAACTGATCTGCTGCTCGTAGATGCAAATATATATAAAAGTAAGAGGTTGTTGTAGACAAGTTGTAGCTTCAACCTGAATATGCATGAAGAGCCATAATCAGATCTTGGGCAGTCACCCACTGAAGGGGAATATTGGGGAACACAAAGGGATTGATTTAATTACTTGGAGTGGGCCTGTGCTTTGGAGCAGCCTTGTTAGGAGTGAGTGAAAAGGCTGGCAGTAT
>OMLB01001036.1:5087-19158 GCA_900302555.1 Myripristis jacobus
CTGAGTTTACCTGCCATTAGCAGAGAAGTCAAAAAGTTCATTTTGGACCCTGGCTAGACAGCAGGCAGGGAAAGGGGGGAGACATGGGGAAAACTGTCAAAAGAGCACGTGGGAACTACAGATTTTTAATAGGAACACAAAGAATACATCCAAACAGAAAGACAAACAGAACATGGCAAGAGAGAGGGACAGAGAGAGAGAAATTCAAGAAACAGCACTAAACCAGATTTCATGACAATCCACTGTGGAAATAAAAGCATCATGCTTCATGCTACTTTTGGGAGATCTGTTGATTTTGGATCAGGATGTGGAGGAACAATTGACGATGTTTTCCATATATATATATATATAGTACATATATATGACATTTGTGCACTTCTGTAAAGATGATGTGGGTTTACGTTGACTTACCTTGATTTAATCTAGATATCCACATTAGATAATGTGTGAGTAACTGTGAGGTACTTTGGAAACAAGCACCACTTGCCTCAATCTGGATAGAATGGCATACCCGTCTTGTTGCTTTGTGATAGCTATCAACCATAAGAGAAGGCTATACATCCTATATACAGCTATGGAGGACAGATACAAGTAAGAGTCAGCCCTTAATCTAACCGAGTACACATGTTCACAGCAATAATGCCAGCTTCACTGGTATTATCACAGCACCAAAATCACACAGTGCCACTGATCTGCGTAACAAACACCCAGCTACGCCACTCCACCCATATTGGCACTAGCAAGTTAAGACCCTGAAAATCCCAAACTCGCAAAAAGGGCCAAAACTGGTTTAATGCCAGACAAAATTTGCAGCTCACTGACATTAAGCCTTGTTACCACCTGCTGTTGGGTTAAGGCTGACATGAAAATAGAGCCTGAGGTCTTCCTTGCATTGAAGTTCACAGTTCTCAGCTTTGAGTGCATAGCTGTTGCAGCCATCATGGCTACGGTGAGCGCAGAGCTGTGGAGGATTTTGGTGTGGAACCGTTTCTGATCTGGCAGGCAGGTGTTTGTTTGCAGGGTCAGACGTTTAGAGGATCAGAGACGTTCTCTTCTTAGTTGTAGGTACAGTTAGTAGGCAAGATCCCCCAGTCACATCATATATTGCATTGAAAAAGCAAATCCCATGAAAAACAATAAAACAAATAACAAAAAATACAACAAAAGGAAGAAATATTCTTTAAGTGAAACTCGGAGGATGTACAATTCTGAAGCTGCTTGTAAGCAATTTTTAGTCTCCCAGTATTACTGTAGTCCAGGTTTGAGCATTGTATGTACAGTAGTTTTTGATCTAGACCTGATCTCATGTTGTCTGACTCAACAAAAAAAGTGCAATCAACATTTTATAGGTTTTCACGAATAGGGCGGAGGTTAAACAACTATGAAAGATGGTGTGTTTAGGCTTTCAAATTTAATAAATGATCAGTCAGTTTAATGATAATGAAATAATTTGACAGAATTTAAAAGTTTCGGAGTGGCATGAACATGATGTGCCAGTGCTAGTGTGTTTCTTTATTTTTCCACGATGTGAGGCTTCCAAGTTTTTCAAACTTGATGAGACATTTCCTCATCCAGACGCAAAATGTGAATGACTGCTGGCAGGCAGCTGCTGCTTGTGTGGTGTGTTCCCTGACAACTTTTAGCAGGTGACATGAGGCGATGGGCAGTCTGACAGTCAGCCTTGGTTTGTGCTTCTTTGACATCAGTTTTGGTGTTCAAGCCTCAAGACCCAAAGCAGGAAAGCTAAGTTAGGTATGAGATCTCAGCCGCTATTCAGGTAACAAAAATTAAACCAATCATCCAGATGGTAGCACTGTGACAAATTTGTCTTTTTTCTTGACTAAAGTCAAGTGCATGTATTTTACTCTATTGCTTCCATTTTGCAGTTCACTGAATATGTTCTCTCTTCCTCTTTACAACATTAGATTTTTTGCCCCAAATTGAACACAACACTATCAGATAAAGCTACAAAAATGGATACTAGATACTTTTTAAAATATAACAACTTAATTGTCTACTTTATGCGGGCAAAAGGCAGAAATTTGTCTTTGGCTTGCACGTGCCGAAATCTGCTATTAAAAATGGGACTCCCCCTGGACTCCCCCTGTCCTTTTCTGGAGTTGTGCAGGGTCAGAGGTGACGGGCAGGCATGGTTAACCCATTTGACCTGGCTGACATGCTGTCCTCGAATTTCCTCCAACTCAACAAGAGCACAACTGATGTCTTATGTGCCCTCAGGAGCTCTCTAAGCAGTTTCCAGGCCAATCTATGTGGCCTATCAACTAATTTTAAATCCACTGCCTGCAATTTAGGGGAGAGTTTTTGACTGACCTCTATTTTAATGCCAGGTCACTGAACTCATCCACTTTTGTACATCTGACAGTTATTGCAGAACAGACAATTTTTAGCTACCTCAGATTTAGAAGAAGTTAATAAATGCTTTGATATCTTCCCAACTTCATTACTGTAACAGCCTCTATGTTGGCCTTAACCAGAAGTTAATCTCTCGCCTTAAGTTAGTCCAAAATGCTGGAGTAAGACTCTTGACTAAATCCAGGAGGCATAATCGTATTCTGCAAATTCCAGCTTCACTAACATGGCTTGGGGGTTTGATTTTAAGATTTTATTGCTTGTTTTTTTAAGGCTGTTCCATGGCCAAACACCAGCATATATTCCAGTCATGCGAAGCTATGAGCTAGCCTGTAAACTGAGATCCTTGGGACCTTGCGTCTCTAGATTTCATTTGGTCACCAAGGGTGACCAGGGTTTTGCAGTTTGGGGCCCCAATTATAGAAGTCCTTGCCCCCTGGACTTAGCAGTGTTGGGGAGTAGTGACGCTACTTGTAGCAACACCACCAGGTTAGCTACAATGTTCAGTAGCTTTACTGTAGCTCTGCTACTTTTTAAAACACCGTAGCTTTCCCTTTAGTGAGATTCTTTCCCCACAAAGTAGTGGCAGAGCACAACCAAATGCTAAGTCAAAGCCTAAGGATGATGACATTTGACAAGGAAGATACAACTCCTGACTCAGCAGCTCATGGTACTTTTTTGCCCTGAAAATCATCTGTCAGGCAGGCGTTACAAGCACGAAATGATGCCTGCATAAATGACTGCTCGTTTCAAAGTATTCACTTAAAAAAAAAAGGTAACATACTTAATAAACCCAACTGACTTCCCTCCAAAGAAAAAAAAAACATATTGCAGCATTAGTCTCATTATCAGTATCTAACAAATAGAACTAGCGCATATGCACTGAACACTTCAGAGTCCCCAGCCGTCTTGGAGAAGGTACCACCTGAGAACTCTGTGGTCCTATTTCAATGCTCACAAGGGGTGAAACCTCCAAATATGAAGTCAAATGGTGTTTTGTCATTGGACCTCTGTGCTTTGACTGTACATAAGGAGGGTCATGTTTGAACATTAAATAGCTCATAAGTGTACATGGTACCTGCGGCCGTATGTGCTGGACACTTGGATGAAGAGATGGGAAGAGCTACTTGGAAAGTGTTGCAGTGTGAAGGCTTCCTAATTTTAAATGAGGGGACTGGAGAGCGTGCTCCAGTCATCAGGCTGCTCAGCCCTCCCAGGAAAGCTTAAGCCAGGGTGCTGGAAGGAGACGCCAGCCAACTGTTGAACCTCAGACTCAGAGGAACAATGCGGGTTCTGTTCTGGCCATGGAACAGCGGACAAACTCTTTACACTCTAGCAAGGTGTCATGGGAGGCTGGATGACATGTGCTCTGCAGACCGTACAAAGATACTTGAGCGTTTAAAATCTATTGCATTCATTAAGACAGTTGCATTAGGATTTATTTGCCGACCATACCAGGAGTCTTTGTCACAACAGTGAGACAGCACACACATTTATCTTTTTAAATAACGCTCATAACTTGCCTCTTCATTTTTTTTTTAAACATTAGTACATGTAAACAATCAAATTATTAAACAGATAAGACATACGCAGGATTAGACATAATAATTCTAAAAATGATCACTTAGCATACTGTTTGCTACACTTCCAGCTGAGAGGGAGGACCTATTGTTCATGATTCATGGTACCTCAGAACTAAATTAGCTCCTTCATGTGGTTAATATATGTAGTGCAAGTAGGGCTGGGCAATATATCAATATTATTTCAATATCGCGATATAAAGCTGGATAACATCTGGGATTCTGGATATCAATATATTGTGATATGACATAAACATTGTCTTTTCCCGGTTTTAAAGGCTGCATTACAGAAAAGGTCATCAGTTTTCTGAACTTAGTAGACTGCTCTACCTATTCTGTTATTTATCTCTAGCTGGTTTGTGATCAAATCAGCATTACTGATTATAGTTCATCAAAAATATCATAGTGTAAATATTATGTTAAAGCACCAATAGTCAAAATATAGTCATTGCGCTATTCAGTCAAAAATACTGTGATATTGTGAAGCCTTAACTGCAAGTATGACAGTCAATTTAAACAGATAAGACAAAAAAATCTACAGTTGCATTGGATGACCCAAGACTTTGAAAAACGCTGTTCTAAGCACAGATTTGATAACTACTGACCACTGTAGACCTGTGACTGTACATAATTTTTAACATGGAACCTAATGATTTGATCTCTGTTTTCTATCCCATATAGTTCTCTACAACTGTTACATTTACAACTGTTCGTGTTTTCCATAATGGACTTATCTCATTTCTTTCTGTCTCAGCAAGTTCTGATCCTACTACTATTTGACATACAGCAATTCCAGACTTTTTAACATTTTCATTTACACATTTCCACTTGAGTATTTACATTGTCCTGAGTATTTTTTGTGGATTTTTCTTCACTGTATTTTGTTACTATTTGCTGCTGCTGCTGGGGCCAAACGAAGATCAATAATGTTTCTTCTCATCTACTGCCCCTGTGTTGGCCTGACAGCGCGAGGATTTACTGGGCTCTAATCAATGCTGCTGGCTCATACTGCTCCTGCTGTAAATCACACAAGGGTCACGAGGAGGAAATGTTGTGGGGGTGGAGGGGTGTTCTATATGTGTGTGTGCGTGTGCTGCATGCATTGCTGTCTGCGGATGTAATAAATACGAACAGACGACGGATGGGGGTGGGGGGTTGTATTGTCATTTTTTCTTACGTTTCAGTTTTTCTTTGATTTTTCCATGTAAAAATCAATAAATATATTAGGGCAGGGCAAAAATGATTGGATGATGATGAGGAGAAAAGTCAGACATCAGATATCCAGCGTGTAGTGTGTGTTGTGTGCATGCATGTGAACTCACGCACATCAGATGAAAGCAGCGCACCAAAAAGTAGAAATCAGGGCTCCCAAAAAAGCTCAAATCAACCACAGACGTTCTATAGAATTCTATATAACTCTGATATAAAGCTGTGGAAAAAAACTTTTTATTTCTGCACATAGCATTACATTGACTTCCCTCCCCATCTCTTTGGTGGTGACCCACACATCCATTGAAACACACAATGGCACGCTGTCATATATTGGTGTGTGTAATGCAGCATATCCACAGTACAGCTTTTGAGTCTCAGTCAAATTTCAGTTTTTTGCAAGCAGACCTGGTGTCACGAGCGCTGACTACGCACTGCGCCTTATATGACCTCACAGAAGCTCCACCAGCAGCGTGAGTAAAGCCGACATCTGCAAACCATAAAACTGGTCAGGCGGGACAGTACTGCCCTCCACTTGGCTCCCCCCTCCTCTTAAACCTCCACCTCCTCCTATTCTCCTCCTCACCACCACCCCTTCTGCGGCACCTATAGAGTCACTCTCTCAATTCCCCTTGGATCTGTCCTCTGATCACCGACACGCATCCAACGTCATACACCGCAGCAAGCATGCATGTGTGTGTGCGTGTGTGTGCGTGTGTGTGTGTGCGTGTATGTGTGCATGCCGAGCTCTGTGCACGCCAAAAGCACCCAGCAGTATAAAGAAATTTATCCTGCTAGTGAACACATGGATTAGTGAGAACACAATGAAAAGGGAAAAAGAAAGACAGAGGGAGCTTGGACTATGTGAGTAATTATGATGGTGAAAGTGGAAAGAAATGTGTCTGTAAAAATATTGGCAGAGCAAACTCTCTCTCTGTCCATGAAGTGCTTTCCTAATTTTCTCTCCCCTCAGTGATGAATACGGTGATGCCCCCCCGTGTTTTCACTTCCAAATACCAAACTGCCACAAGACATCAGAATCACAAAACCTCTCTCCCTATCTATCTGTCTCTCTCCCGCCAGCAGCTTTAAAAGCTCACATCATGATCGACGGTCTTTCAGTAGTGAATCCCAGTATATATGACAGCAGAGGCAAATAGCAGCATATGAATGAAATAATGAGGGTGATGAAGATGATTGTGATGAAAACAACATGCTTTTGCCCTGTTGTTATCTTTTGGCATTTCTGCTTTACTAGGTAACCACAGTGGAGAGGGGTTAGTGAAGGGCTGGAATCGAACCCGGGCCAACAAAACTAGCTTTAGGGTATGTGATACACACGCTACCAAGTGAGCCACTGGAGCGCCCCTGTCCCATCATCATTGACAAGTTAAATGGCTTTTGATTTCGAGAACGACATATGTTTCTCACAGTGTCTTTGGCTTTTACAGTCAGAACAGTCTCAAACCACAACCCTACTAAAGTGTCCTGCAAGTGAGAAACTAAACCACTAACAGCTCTGAGGGGGTACTATTCTGGACTTAACCTAAAGACAAGTATTAATAAAGCCTCACACCACAGTCATTATCTTAGGAAATAATGCATGCACAGAAAATGAGCATTTGTTGATCCAACTGGGCTATATTCTGGGCATTTTCTATATTATTAACCAAAGCTGAACAGTAAAGTTGCGATATGATTCAGGATTTCAGTAGGAATGATTATGTTTGCCTGATGAAGCTGTTAAAAGGATGATGGATGTGATTTTTGATCTGCAGTGCCATAATACTTTATTTGCAACAATGCTCTGACCCATATTTTTCCTTTATCAAAAAAAAAAAAAAAAATCAGCTCGTGTGATTTGGATATTGCATTTGGCCATATTGCAGTTTCAATAACATTCAAGTCAACTGTTCAGCCCTAGTATTACCATCTTCTAAATACACAGTACACCATTAAAATAACACTCCCCATCATTGGTTAAAGCAGACAAGAGCTACATACTAGCTCTTTTTAGTGGTTTCATCAGATGCCACTGTATCACATATTGAGTTTACAGGTTCAATTTATGCTGACCAAGAGGAGTGCGTAGGTTAGGAGCAGCTGGCACTGCTATTGTAGCCTTTGACTGACATAAACAATAAACTCCTATTTTGAAAATGTGAAGAGAGACAGGAGTACACTGCCTAATTAATGCAGAGATCCAACAGAAACTGTAATATATCATTATGCACAATACAATTCTATTCACGGTAATTATACTGCTTTCTCATTGACATTTCTGACTTGAGAATAAGGCTTTAGATACTTTTATGATTAGGATTAGACCGTCAGAGAGGTTATATAAGTCTGCCTCAGTAACAGGACAGTGCAGAATAAAGGCCATTCCATTCCTCTAATAGTGGAATGTGACATTAAAGTCAAATGCAATCAATAGATCAAGAACAAATGCTGCAGTACAATGGACAGCACCAACGTGTGTGTGTGTGTGTGTGTGTGTGTGTGTGTGTGTACTGTCTAACCTGGGTCAGTGTAGGTAGGACAGGTGTGCTGTATGAGGCTACACACACATTTTCCAAAGCACTGTTTCCAATGCAAACCGTGTAAATACCATGCAACCTTCACAGCCAGAGGAAAATGGTGCGTTCACTGCCCATGACGCCGCATCATTTGAACCACATCATGATTAAGCCCAGTTGATGCTGGGGACTTCACGACCGTCACGTTCATCTTCACTGAGGCTGGAGGATGAACCGACAATGCAACAGTCGTGTTTCTGCGTCCGTGCACCAATTCATTCACGCAAACCACCCCCTCTTTCTCCATTTAGCTCCCTTTTTTCAGTCCCACGTCGCTGGGTCCCAAGGGGGAAAAAAGCCTTAATTTGATCCATGAGCACAAAATGGCCGATTAGTTGGAAGGAGGATAGTGAGACGTAAGATAACACGAAAGACAACCCAAAAGCGGGCTGCCTCCTCTCTCACCATGACGACACACAATAATCCTACTATCATTTCCCACCCCAAGAAATATTCCAGGCTACAAGTCGAGCATAACTATACATCACTGTAAAAATGTCCCAGACTGGGAGAAAAAGCGAATCCGATAAGGTCAATGGGCCTCTGCACTCAGCACGGCTACCACACACATCACGGTTACTGTCTTTAAGGCTGCTGTATGAACATTACAGGCTATTAACACCAAAGAGGATTTAAAATAAAACAAGCATGAAATCCCCAAACCCTGTGAGGTGTGTGTGCGTGTGTGTGTGTGTGTGTGTGTAAATGGGCCGGTGGACGCCACACACACATGACGTTAAAGGTGCTGGACAGTGTGGGCTCCATCACTGAGGACGACCACTCACTCATGTGTTACCTAACCAGCGTGTGTGTGAGTGTGTGTGTGTGTGTGTGTGTGTGTGTGTGTGTGTCCAGTTGTACCGCTGCTTACCGTGCGAGAAAGCCGATGATGTCGGTGCTGCGGTCGGTGCTGACGGGCTCGAGGAGGCAGGTGTAACCAGGTTGATGCGCGAGCGGCTCGTGAACGGCGGTGAATGAAAGAGGGTCCGGCTGCACCGCGACAGGCTGGGGGCTAAATATAAAACCCGATAAGCCCCGCCCCTCCCAGTTCGCTCCATCAAACCCCGTACTGGACTCACCCCATCCACTCCACATCATCACAACCCCCACCACTGTGTGTGTGTGTGTGTGTGTGTGTGTGTGTGTGTGTGTGTGTGTGTGTGTGTGTGTGTGTGTGTGTGTTATAGGGGGATGGGGTAGGAAATCTTTGTGCCATGTCCAGCACTATGAATTAATATGCTGCGGTCACTTCATGTGGTTTTTACCTGAAGCAGCAGAATTCCAGTCTGTCCTAAATGCTGTTCACATCATCCAACTCGAAATTACATCTATTAACCTGCAATTGTTATGATTTTATCTTAATCTCTATTAGAAAGAAAGATGGACATACTAGATGTATCTGTCTACATACATACATATATGTGTGTATTAGAGCTGTAATGGTTCAGTAAACCTGGTTTGGTTTGAATTGTGGGTTCTTGAGTCCAGTTTGTTTCATAAATCAGGGAGAAAAAAAAATACCATTTCCAGTGTTCTCTATATTTCGTTTTGTTTTTGCAAAAATAACTTTTGTTTCATTCAGAGATTTGGGATGAGGATATGTAATCAACAAAAATTCTTTCAAAGGCAAACGCGCTGTTTAGGCCAGCAGTTCTCAAACTTTTCAATAATGTTCCCCCTTTGAAATATTTTTTTTTCCCAGCCAGGTTTCCCTTGACCAGTGTGCTGGAGGTCCAGCCATGACTGGTGAGAAATGTGTAGGGTTTATTGCGTATTTTTACAGCTAGATTTTACACCCATAATATATACACTGTATGTATAGTGAATCTGTAAATGAGGGACAAGATTTTGGTTTGGGAAGCCTTCTGGCTTCCTTTTCTGTTCCAATTGCTGTCCAAGTGATTTTATGAGAGCAAACAATTTGAGTTGGGAGTGACAGAGGTGGAACCCATGGGCAGAAATGTCATCTGGACATACAATATCTACAAAAATTATAGATGTTTGTGTATTAAGTCACTAAACATTTGTCCGGTGTAATAAAAGAAACAGAAATGGAGATGGCTTCTGGCCTCAGTTCAGTTCAGAATCCATTATTAGTTCCAAAAGGCAATTCATTTCTACAGCCTGTCCCATTCATGTAGATAAAAATAAATAAGTACATTATTGTCAGCAATCAGACATCAACATCCACATCAACAACAACATCAACACCAGAGAGGGGAGCACAGGGCAGCAGGTTCCAGCATCAGCAGCCAGAGCTCAGTCTGTAGGAGAGGATCAGGAAAGTATAAAAATTAAAGTATAAAATATTTACAAAGATACTTGTTTTGCGCCCGATCTAGTCATAGTGAGTCTGACAAACAAATTTTCGCCATTCTCAGAAAAAAAACTGTAAAGTGTCAGGTTTGACCAAGCTCTTCCTCTACACAGCAAACACTGTGGACATGAGTTAGCTCACTAGCAATGCTATCATCGCTGGCCGAGGTTTGCTACAGAAACTGCCCCACAAGACAACTTGACAATTTTCAGAAGAAATGGCTCCATGTCCGCCTTGAATGCTGGTGCCGGACATGGTCCAAAAGCTAATCAGATTGGGCAGTGAGCTTCCCTTTGGCCTCCGATGACAAAAAGACAGCTCTTCACAGTGTGATAGAGTTCATAGAGCTGCATTGTTTTATTTTAAAATCTTGTTTTTCATGTCAAAAAGTCATACTTGGTGTCAGTTGTCCTTTACTGTCTCTGAAATGCAGCAGAGTGAATAGCAAGCATTCCTGCTCATTCCACTCCTCCTGTTCTGTATTGTGGACTCTGAAAGCATCTGTTTAAGGCACATTGTTCACCATCACGGGATTGGTCAGGACGAAGAGCCCTGTTTCAGGAAGATAGCAGCCTAAAGGACAAATAGGCCTATCTGTGTGTGCGCCCGTACAGGCCCAGTGTTCACGTCCTCCTAATCTGTGTGACTTAAAGTGAGAGTTCAGACTCTCCCACATGTTGTGGTATTTGCTTGTCCAAGTGAGTGTGATGCATTCACAAAGTTCGATCTGTTAACTCTTTTCCTCTGACAAGAACATGAGCTTCACCAGGAACACACTGCTAACAAAATAAATGAAGTATTAATAATAATGAGTATAACAATAATAATAATGTACTTTCTTTATGTAGCACTAATCAAAAACAGGGTTTACAAAGTGCTTCACAAAAAGTGATAAAAGAGGACAAATAGTAAGAGCAATATTATAAATATAAAAATAGAACATGTGACAATCTGTCAGCATCCCAGTTACACTTTGAGTAAAGTGATTAAATAAAAACAATAGTGGCTAATAAGAATAAGATTCATTTAATCGAATAAACTGTTAGAACAAGGGCAATGCAATAGATTTGATATAAAATTAGGTTATGTTTTATGAAGTGAGCCTTTTTAAGAAGATATTGACTGAGTAGTGAGACTTGTTTTTGGAATCACTAAAGGGGCTCTGTCTGATGATCTCAGGCTGTATTCAGGCTTATAGGGGATTAAAAGAGCTTCAGGATAACTGGGCCCTGACCCTGTAATGCCCTAAAAGTTAAAAGTTAAATTTTATAATCAATTCCAAAACGCTCAGACAGCCAGCGCAGTGAGGCAAAGATGGGAGTAATGTGGCCATTATCAGTCTGTCAGCTGCGTTTTGAAGCAGCTGAAGGCGTGAGACAGCTTAATGACTGACTCCAGAGTACAGGGATTTACAGTACTTACGAAGAATGTGACCTAATGGGAACATGTAGATTGAAATCAGTAGGGATCCCAAAACTAACCTCTGGGGAACACCACAGGACCGAGGGCAACTGAAGAAGAGGCTCCTCTTGCTACAACAGGAAAAATTCTGTGCGCCAATGGGCTGATTGGCTAATTCCAATCCATTTCTCTAAACAAAATTTCTCTAATGATTAATTGACATGTCACGATCGACTGTCAAAGGCCGACCTTTAATCAGGGAGTGTGAAAGTTGAACTTTAGCAAGTCTATAGCAAGAAGGTTGTGACCTGAACAAGAGCTGTTTCAGGACTGTAGCAAGCACAGAAACCACACAGGAATCACTCAAATATGCTCTTGTTATTCATAAAAAGAATCAATGCTCTCTTCAGCTCCTTGGTTTCCAAAAAACATTATTTCCTGCCATAGCAATGCCACTTGTCTTTGCCGTAGCTTGCCGTTGTCCTTTTAGAAATTGCATATCTAACAAAGTAAAAGAAGTACATCTTAAAATTTTACACAATATGTACTTGTTCCAACTTGCTTGTGTTAGGATTTACTGTCCTTAGGAACACATGTACTTTTTATTGTGAAAAAACAGAAACTACAACTTTTTTTTTTAACATGATCAGCAAACAAAATAAAATGGGAAACAGCAAACACTTCATGTAAAGATGTCATAATGTATTTGTCATATAGTGTATATGTCAGTTAACATTCTGTTGAGTATCTAGGGGACAATCCAGAGAGTGTTTCTTTTTACTCTGTCAGCATAGACTGAAATACTGACGCTGCCAGTCACTGTGCCTAGCTGTGGGCCAGAAATGCCAACCAGTCCTACTAAACTGATGCTTGTTGCCTTGAGCTTGTAGCAAAATGTGATGGTGTTTTGTGGGCATTGCCAGTTTGTCTGTTACTATTTCAACAACCCTGATGTTACTGATGAATCAACCATCAGGATCCATGAAACCACCCCCAAAATGTGGAGATCATTTGTAAGTCATCTACAAGTGAATAGATGGTAGGGTAGCAGCATCCAACAATTTCAGTTTCCATACAGCCTTTGTTGACCTGCCTGTTTGGATTTGGCTGGGTAGACGTGTACATTAAAGCTGCTGGTACTGTTTTCTTGGTCTCAGTTTTTCACATTTAATGAGTATAATTCTTGCAATGGCCATTTGTAGATGGAAAGTGTTTTGGGGTTTGGGAACAGGTGTCCCCTGTTGCACTGAGTGCTAGATTATCTTACAGCATGGCTTTCACTGGCCAGTGTTCAGTATGCATGGTAACATGAACACTGGCTGAGCCAACACAGTTAAGTTGTAGTCCAAGAAAAACTGTAAAGTTATTTACTGACCCTATTCTTCTACAAGAGATATAATAAATAACTGTTTCAACTGTTCACTTTGCACTATTTTGGAAGAAGGAATGCTTTTATATACATGCACCAGAAAATATGATAGTATGAAAATTAATAGTAAAATATAATTTCAATTTTAGTATAAAATAATTTTAAAATTTTGATGATGCAATAATCAAATGTTATCATTTTGCATATTCCACATTAATCCCCAGGCTTTACATTGACATGGTAATCATCAGGAAACTGTTGATATTTTAATAATACTAGTAGAGTTTAGGGAAGGAGGTGGGTACTCCTGAGGGGAAATTGCACAGTTACTGCAGCAAATATACACTCATACATACACACAAAGAAGCAATAGCTTCAAGGATCAAGTTAATCTACATAATAAAATATTATACTAAAATACTACATATATTAAGAATAAATTCTTCTGCATGCATATGTAGCGTGAGGGAGGCTAGGAGGTATGTAAAAGAGACAACGCCACCTAGGGAATTTCACCCCAGGAAATGGAACTGACTATGATAATACACAGGGCCGCTCAGGTTCATAACACCACGGGCAGAGATGGTTTCAATAAAGAAATGTTTATTGACAAAAAGAAGAAATCACAACAATTAGGGCACCAGGGTAAAATCACATTACTTAAAAAAAAGACTGGTAGAGGGACAGCAATCGGACAGGGCTGGGGCTTACCATGGCAGCAGGGGACTAAAAAAGGGAGAAACGAAAGGGGTCCATAACTATCCACCTGTGTCACTGCACACCAACAAAGAAGGGAACGTGAAGAAAGCACCACCACCAGGAAACCGGGCTGCTGCCAGGGGCCTCAGCACCTGTCCAGAGAGAGGGAGGAAAAGGTTAAAACTCTACCAGCCACTTGATCCCTGGTGCATCCCTCTAAATTAGACAATATAATTAAAAAAAAACCAAAACAAAACAAAACAAAAACAAACAATTTGTTCAACGGAGAGGGCAAAAATAAACAAAAAGAAACCCCACGACAATCAATAATATAAAATACATTAAACTTGACAAAAACAAACAAACCAGTAACAATTCACTCAAACAAAACAAAGAAATAAACTCCAAGAAACTTAACAATGACTAAACAGCTTAAAAGCAGATCCCCGTTATGCAGGCGCTTCTTATTATAGGGCCGGCCTGGGGTGCGGGGTCCGACCACGCACTGACTGCGGGGACAGAGCCGGTCTTCGCCGCCGAGGGGTAG
>OMLB01001045.1:0-13366 GCA_900302555.1 Myripristis jacobus
CACCCCTCTGTCCTCTGCCTGTCTTTCGCTCCGTCTCCTCAGAAGAACAGGTCGTCTAGGTTGTTTCCCAGAGGAACAACATGTTCCTGCAGTCTACCTCTCAATCTCTCTCGTTAACATCAACAACAACAGCATCAACAACACTTTGGCTGTCATAAACAAGTTGCACAAACATCCCAGGAGGACATCCAGTTTGGGGCCCAGTGCTGCCTGACCTGGCGGGAGATAAGGAGATGATGGAGAGGGGCTGTGAGAGCCGATGAACTGTCAGTGAATTCCTGTAGCTGTGGTTTCGGGGAGGACAGAGAGGGGCGAGCGCTGGCTGTGTGAGTATTTAAGGAAGTGGTTTAACACAAAGTTCATTCGAATCTGCTTTAGCCTGGACAGCTATTGTTCTTGGGGTCTGGCATGTGTGTACATGTTTGTGTGTGTGTGTGTGTGTGTTTGTGGACATGTTTGTCAGGAGCCAGAACGGCCACGAGATGTTGCAGCGGCTCATTTGCATTTCACTCGCATTTTGAGTATGAGCACGACCCTCCAAACCTTGGAGGAAATCAGACCACATACCATGTGACAAGAAGCAGTTGGTCGAAGATTAGTTCTGATATGACGGTTTTCCGCTTGAGCACATGCAAAATAGACTGATGTGAAAAACAGATGCGTATAATTTTGATGATACACCACTGGGACCATGTATATTAGGATTTCCATATTTGGCCTGTTTATCACTCTTATAACCTCCACCAAGGAGATGAAACCAACGGGAGGGTGTCTGTTTGTCGGTATGTCTATCCGTCCATCAGTGTGTCAGCAGGATAACTCCAAAAGTCGGAGTCAGATTTGCACAAAACTCAGTGGAAAGTGATTAACTTTGGGCCTCCGGAGGACTTAGGACAGATGGGACCATAGTTTCCAAACGTAGCCCTGTAAGATCATGAAACCTGGCAGAGAGGTTTGTCATGGATCAGGGAAGCACTCACCACCTTTCCATGCTGATTGGCTGAAAGGGGCGTGTCCAGTGACAACAACATTGTCTAAAGGGGGACAGGCTTAGCACAAACTGGACCAAAAGCATCCATGTAACTCCACAAAATCCAGCGAGGAGATTAATCATGGGTCATGGAAACTCCTGTTTGGTTAAAAGAGGCGTGTCCAATGACATCATGGTGCTTGCACAGTAGGGCGACTGCTGCACTTCAACGTGGACTCTCATACAACATCATTTGAATTCTTATTTTTCAATATGCACCTAGTCTGTATACTGGTGGAAGCCATGACATCCCAACCCGTCTTGAACCAGCCACTTCTTGCTGCATGAAAAGTGGTCAAAAGTTCATTCAAGGATCTCAATGGATCAACTCAAGATGCAAGCAAAAGCAAAATGAGTTTCAGCAACATCCAAAGGTTAAATCTCTTCACTTAGCCCGGTGGCTAAATTCTGCTTACTCAGTCTGCTAATGCACACACCTCACCTCACATTGAACCTAAAAATAATGCATGTGACATCTTGGAGTCAAGTCTATGCGTCCATATCTTCCATCTCTGCTCTCTTTTCTGCCTGCAACATTCACTGGAACAAAACTAACTGTTCTGAATCTGCTGACCTTGTGCCCTCTTTCTGAAAACCCACCTGAGTGACATCCAACAAAATCATTCCGCTACATTATTCTTCAAAACCCACCCCAATGATTTTTCCCCTACCTCTGTGAGAGGAGTCTAAAGAAATCATACGCTACATTCTTCCTTGTTAATTGCATGACCTCTAGCATGGAAGTTATGGAAAGGAAAAAAAAAACATGAATATTGAAGAGAAGCTTTGCGCGAAGCTCTTTTATTATGGATATTTATGCAAATGACACATTAGTTTATTCAAGAAAGTGTCTCTCTCTCGCGCTCTCTCTCTCCTCCTCTCCTTGCCCCCTGGTCAGTGTTTGAAACCCTGCAGTATGCATGATGAGCGGCAGGAAGGGTTCGTGATTGGTATTACACAGTCACGTCTAAGAAGGAAAAGTACGCCGGTGGTTTTCATTGCTCCTCAGTAACTCCTCAAAGTTTATAATGAAGCAGTGTTAAATATTGCAAAGTTCTGGCAGTAATAGTTCCCATCCTTTTGTTTCTGCTGCTAATGAACTCTGGATATCTCCATTATTATGTGTACTGTATATTCCTACCTGCCACTTATCATCCACCAGTGCTCATATCCCTCTTTATCCTCTGATCGTATCTTCTCCTTGCGTGTTAATAATATTCTCATCCTCCCCTTCCCATGTCCTTCTCAACCCTCCATTACTGTCAAACTTTTCCTTTTCTTTCCACACACCTCTTTCCTTAAGCTGCTCTCCTTTCTTCTCGAACCTTCTCCTCCCTTACACTCCCTACATTTATCCTCTCCTCTCCTCCTGGTCTATCATTTCTTTTCCTCCCTTCTCGTCCTCTCCTCACACCGTTCCCGCCTGCCGCTCTCCTCTCCTCCACACCTCCCAGGAGATTAAAATATGAGGAAACAATCATGCTCTGCTTCATTAGCATATGAATGGGGGGCCGACAGGCAACCGCAGACATGACAACAGAGCCCTGGAAATCCACCACAGAGCGTTTTTTTTTTTTTTTTTTTTTTTAATCCCAGGAATGACTTTTTACCGTATTTTGTTGAATGAGACAGAACAATCCTTTCCCAATCCTTTCAGGCAGTCAAATTACCATCAGAATACGATGGCATAAGAATAAGACAGAATGCTTATATAGTGTCAGGTCAGAGAATGGAGACTATAGAATAAGTGTGCAGAAAGAATAATGTTTCTCCACGGCAACACAATGGGGAACTGGGAAGATAGGAGTCGGCATGTGCGTGTGCATGTGTGTGTCCATATTCGTGTGCTGGGAGAGGAGACGGGGGGTCTACCCTCATTAACTAATAAATTAAAACGTCTCTATAGGCACAGCAATGTGTCATGACATACAGTATATTATGTATAAATGCAAGGCAACGGAAATCATGGCAGTGGTAGAATATAACATTACTACAAAATGCAGTTAAGCATTGGTGAATTAATCTTTACCGACAACAATATCTTTGTGAACTAATTTTGTGTTGCGTTTTGTGCTGAGCTCAGTAGGTTGGCTGCTGCTCTTCATATTATCTCCATTACCTCACCTTCAAATTGTGTACTGTGACATAAAACATACCATTTGGCACGGTCTAGCAGGCTTTATTCCCACAGTGGCCGTTGTGAACTTACATCACACTCGGGGTGGGAAACAATCCAGAAGGTTGCTTTATTTTTCCCGCTGTCGATAGTTTTTCTCTGTGGAGCAGTATTTCCTCAACTCTGAGGTCATCCCACTGAGCTAATGTAGTTAATGGAATGTGAAATTGTTTGACATGTGACAGTGCGGCAAGTTTCTGTACACAGATTATACAAGTGCCATCACCCCGCATTAGTCAGTAATTCCACTTGAGGGTGAAACAACGGTGCAGCAAAAAAGTGCAGCAAGCGCACGGATGACGTCTACAGCAAGGGTGGGAACAGGAACCACTGGACGATTCTACATCGATGCAGGATGCTTTTTTTTTTTTGGCAGGATGACACGATGTTGGTGATGAGTCAAAGTTTGAGAAGCAAAGAGTCTGAGGAGCAGAAAAGTCTGAGTAATGGCAGAACAGAGAAGAACAAGAAGTGGAAGGCAAATGAAAGCTTGACAGAACTCGTGTGGTCTGTAGAGAGTGCTATTTGAAAACTAAATACCTCAGGAACCACTGACTTCAGTAATCATGTCACTCATCTTCATCCTGACATGGAAAAACAACAGCGGTATCCAAATTTGTATTTATGCATGTTACTAGAAATAATTTATTTTAATGAAACACTGAGAGCACCTTACTGAGCGCTGCCTCACTTATTTATGTTTTTGTATTTAATTTTCATAAAATATGCTCTTAATGATTTATTTTGACATATCTCAAAATGTTTTATTTGTTGCATAGGTGGTTCATGCTGCTCCCTTTGGCTGAAAAGTAATAAAAGGCAGCAACTACAACCAAGTGGTGCAAGATGTGAAAACGTAAAGATAAACAAGAAAAATTATGGCTGACAGAGGAACAGCCAGAAAATGTAAGAAAGTAAATGCATCAAGTTTGTTTCATGGGAAAAAATGCATTAAAATGCATATTTTTTAAAATGCATCAATACTTGTTGATAACCATAAGCACAGGCGCCTTAATTGTAATCAGATCAAACCTAAAGATTCCCCAGCCCAAGTCTACAATAGCAACATTTAGTATTTTTGTAATAATAATATAATATAACATAATAATGAGGTATAATATGCTACTCTCCTTCAGATTGATGAGGTCGGTTTTAAAGACACTTATCTCTACCTCATCTGCTTCTAGGGTCACTGGCCATTCCTTACTGTTCTACTTCTCTCCTTCATTTTGTCCCTAAATCCTCCTCGCTCTCTCTCCGCTCTAATTAAATTCCTACATCAAAACTGGGAACAGACAATACACAGGGAGAGAGAGGAGAAGGAGAAGTAAAGAGAGATGTAGAGGGAGGAAAGAGAGATCAGAGTGTAAGAACATATTGAGCGAAATCCAAGCCTGGCGATGGAGATCGGATGATGACCTGAGGGTATCTAGAGGGAAAATCCATAAAAGGGCATCTGAACAAAGGTGGAACTCAGGCAAATGGTTATATTTTTTATTTCTGAGATGGAGGATCAGACAGATACAGGTGAGGAATGTGTAGCAGAGAGAAGTACAGCTTAACAGTGAGACAGACTAAAGAGAGAATCAGACAGACAAGCTATACGGTACAGCCAATCATGCCACGTGTATTCATAAACGCACCTAAAATGCGTACGCTTTACTATGGAGATTAAATTCGGCCCACTGCACTGTACGTACGATGCACCAGAACAACCGGAGCAATATGTTAACACAGGTAAGTGCCAAAACAAGGCCAAATATCAAATTTCATTTGGACTGAGATGAACCGCGGAACCTGCGTATGGCAGTCCGTCGGCGGGATGAAACACCGCTTTCCACGGGAAATTCCATTTGCTGGAATTCTGAAAGGCAGCATGAAAGTAACCCTTGTGTTAAATACATTTAGGTCTCTACACCATTTCAACTCTAGCTCCTCTTTTGTCCCTGTGAGAGATGATACACGGCGGTTCACATTTATAATTCATAATCCAGTATTGAGCCATTCATCAAATCATAAAGGGACATGGTTCCCCCATTTGAAAAAAAAGGCTGAACAGTGAAAGCAGCAGTTGATGTACTCACCGATCATAACCCAGACACTTTGCGTGCTCGGATTGATTTAACAGCCTGATCAAATTACCTGGAAAAGGTTAAAAGTATCCATTACCAGCTAACATGCTTTTGTTATTGAATACGGAGAGAAAAAGGGAATGCAGCTGCACAGAGTAACAATCAAGCCTAACTGTATCCTGGAGGCATAAATATACCGTAGTATTCAGAGAGGAAAAACACATCTTGGAAGGGAAATATCACAGTGAACAGAGGCAAGGTGGAGACAAACAATGGTGTAAAGACAAAGAAAGAAATGTTTGTCGACTACGCTTTGCTGATAGAACTTATCCTTATGTCACGCTCTGGCCTTGGGAGAATAAGACAGCTTAGGCTCTGAATTGCATATGTTTTGGGGAAATTCGAAGTATATAAGGATATTTTTTTCTCTTCTTCTTTTTTTTCTTTATTTTCCATTCAAACTCCAGAAAAAAAGAACAAACAAAAAATTCAAAGTGCGTCAAAGAGCGCTTCCACAATCTTTCAGCGGTGTAGCAACAGAGGAGACTGGAGAGCGGGAGGCGGCGAAAAGAGAGGGACGAAAAGGAAAAAGGAAGGAGAGGGAGAGGCGAGGAGAAGGAGAGGGAAGACAATACGCGAGGAAAGGAGGCTGGAGGAGAGCAGATGAAGGGTGGACAGTCGAAGGGGAGACAAGAGAATAGCAGGAGAGGAGAGCAAAGGAGAAGAAGCTGGGCCACCAGAGAGGTCACTTCTGCTGTTAATAATTTATCCTTTAAAACCAGTCTGAGGCTTTAATTGGTGCTGTGGCTTAATCCTGGACACACACATACACAGACGTGCACACACACCTCGGGGAGCCTCTTAACAGCTGTGCTCCAGCTAAATTGGCCACAGTGTAGCAGCGGCAGCACCAAGTTCCCTCCAGGTACAACACAGTCCGCCAACACAGCAATACCAGGCCTGCCAACTCCCTCCCCTGAATCTGGGCGCGACACTCACGCCTCTCAGCCTCGATCTATCTCGCGCTTGCTGTCACGCTTTCAAAAGGAATCTTACGCCAAATCAAAACTACAAGACATAAGTCCCCTTGAACGCTTGTTAGCCAGATAAACACACGGCTCAGTTCAGTAGTAATCTGCGTTTAGCTGCAAGGCGTTTGTGCGGAGTTGGAGGCTCGACTTGCATGGCTCGGATTAGAGTCATTCATTGGATGAGTCAAGGCTTGACTCAGCGCAGAGGAAACTGACATGTGTCTTGAATTGAATTGAATTTGCGTTTTCATCGCGCTGAAGACGTCATTACAGTTTGAACTGTGGGGAAATAAGTCAAAGTGTGAATCAGTACTTTCATGTGAAAAGCCATTTGCAGCTTCTTTTTTTTTTTTTATTTGAATTGAGCACCTTTTATTACATGGTCCTTTATGCGCCTGCCCCAGTACCCATAAGACACATTCAAAACCTTTTGCCGGTTTCAATATTGCATATAAGTCAATGAGAAAATGAGTTGGCTTTTCCTGTCCCTGAAAAGCTTATTTGAGCTAGTTGAGAGGTACAATTTCCACTTCCAGCAGTTTTCATTTTCAGATTCATAACTATTGTGTGGTGTGTGCAGCCACTTGTTTATCAAATGAGATCAGTTTAAGCACAATTTATTTCCTGGCTACGGAGAAAAAGATAAGTCTGTACATGCCCAAACTGCCTAAATTGTGTGTTGTAAAGCAACTAGAAGTCAGCAGTTTCCATCCAGGCTTTTCTCTGCTTGTTAAACCCATAATCAGGCCCTGGTAAGGTGCTGGCACTTGAACCATACAGTAAAACATTTCAAAAGGACTGTTGAAGAGGTGCTCACTCCAGGGAACTAAAGTTAACACAAACTGAGAAAAAGGTTTGGGGCGGCAACATAATCCCCTCAGTCACCTTTACTGGCCCGTGTGTTTCTGAGCAAGCTCTTTCGTTGTCCATTGGTATTAACTTAGGCAACCCCGTTTGGGGATTTTTGTCTGAAAAACTGAAAGGAAACATAACCCCGTATGAACGGTATGCAAAATATTTTGAATGTATTAATCTCAGCCAACATTGTCTCCTCTAAGCTGCGGGCAGCTGTGTGGGTTCTGGCAGTCTTATGCTTGAGCCTGAGGGCTGATGAGTGCTTTTAGCTCCGGCATGCCCTATCCTTACACAAAATCAGCTCTGTTGGTGAGATAAGCACCTCGGCCTTCACATGATCCAAGGGGAAGCCCCGCTATCTGGACCGGAGTCTTCTCTCATATGCTCAGCTTCTGCTTTTCCTTAAAACGCAGGTTTCCCTGACGACCTGTTCAATAAAAACCGTTATCCTTCACTTTGACCACTCTGCCGTTAAACTGACAGCCTGCCCAATCAATCAGTCAATCACCGCTCTTTCTGACAGCAGCTGAACCCCTGGCATATGCTGTAAGCTTGGGGTTCTGTATGCCCAATTAACATTTTGCAAATGTCCCCTGAAACATGTACCTTACTGTATCCTAATACCTGTTTTTCCTTGTAACAACTATTTCTGTTGTCATTATGGAATTCAGCATACATGTCTTAAGCCAGCTGACTACACTTTGTGCAGCCTCCAGATGCTCCAGAGAGAATCAGCACTGCACCTGTCAACATTTGAATACGAGATAAAACAAGAAGCTGTCACAACAGTGTTCATAAATAATGTCTTCACCTCAGACACAAAGCTGAGGCAGGCCATTGCAATGCATGGCTAATTTATTAGCAGTGCCCCCAAACTGCGATGTAAATGCTGACAAAACTGGTCAAACAAGATATTGTTAGTCATAACTGATGTGTCCCTGTCTAACCACTGTGAGCTAGTGCAACCCGGGCTTTGAGAGGTGATTTCCAGTGGGATTTATCTGTGCAGCTACCAAGCAGATGCAGGGAAACTACCAGATATCCACCGTCACTCCCTGTTTCAGCTTCAAGTGTGCACAAAGCTTGACTATGAAGGCTAATGCACACCTTCAGCTTCTTGTAGACAGGTTTGTATCAAAGAGGGTCCACCATTGTTTTGGTCCTTAGACCTTAAGGTGATGAAGGTCTCCTCACCTGAAGTATAACTTTCTTTTCTTTTTTTTTGCCGGCTTCACGTGCGCAAAAATGCAGACAAGTAGGCAGAAGTATTTGGAAATTGCAGAAACCACACATCTGCCTCGAAAAAACCAACTGCATGTGTCAAAATCTTAATCTGGTGGCAACTATAAGAGACTTGGGATATTAATTCTTTTAATGCCCGTCACCATAAAAAAAAGACAATGTATACACTGCACTAGCAACTTTCTCCTTCATAAACGTGGCTTATTGGGTCATTGTTACCCTTTCTGTATTTGTGAGGATGCTGCATCTGTTTTGGTGCCACCATTCTGTTCTCCACCCGTCCCACCACTTCTGCATATTGCAAGAGCTCTCTGCAGCAGAAAAACACTGCAGCCTCGCTCAGCATCAGCATTTCCTCTGCCTCATGAAAATTTCCCATCATTTCTCTTAAATAATCCTGCAGGCAAGAACTTGTGCTTTTTTTTATGCTCTGTCATGTTTTAACTGCTTTATACACTGGAGTTGCACATTGGCAAAGGCAGCCAATAGCGTACGTGTCAAATATGCAAAACTCAGTTAGCATAACGATTTTATTGGCTGTCACCTGCGCCACCACTCAGAGTAAAGCAATGCTAATCAGACGCCGTCATGGCAGTCACTGCCACTTTAAAGCTTTGAATCAGATCTAATTAACATAACATTAATTAATCCGAGATGCTGCGTGACGGTTCGCAGTTACCATGGTTTACAAATAACCCCCGATGTGTCGCCTCGCAATGTGGCAAGAAGTGCCGCGTGTATAGATGAAAATTGCATTTCCACCTTGAGAATGAGATTTCCAAAGTGAGATAAAAACTAGTCCAGGAGTTGCTGCAGTCCAAAAACTCCCAGACAGCGAGGTTATCAGCCAGACCCCGGCACCATGAGAATACATAGTGTCTCCCAAATCCTATTGTAGCATGAAATGTCACAGCACATTAGCTACAAGAGGGATTACCCTTCCTTGAAAGTAAAAAGAGGGAGGGAGGGAGCCATTGAGGGGAGATAGGGAGAGAGAGGGCGGGGAGAGGGAGAGAGTTACACACACAGAGCCTGTGGGAATGTGTATGTGAAAACGTGCTGGTGCATACAGGTAAGTGTGGGGGGAATATAAACTACTTCATGCTCTGTAATTGTATTGGTATGTCCTTGCAGACAGTTTCCCCCCCATGCTCACTTTTCCTTTCCTCTTCGCCTCCCATTCCTCCCTCTCTCTTTCTCTCTCCTCCTTTATGCCATTGGCCGAGATAATCTCTAGATCTTGATTTGGCTTTGCTGATAAATTATGCACACACAGACACACGAACACGCAAACACACACAGAGAGAAGCACGGAGCTTATCTATGGCTGGGAAGTTGAGCTCGGTTGGCAGACAGACCAACAGCTTGTGGCTGTGCTTTGGAAGAAAGGAAGCGACTCCCTCTGTTGCTTTGTCTCCGTCTCCCTCTCCACTTTCCTCGCCTCCATCTCCCTTCTGTCTGCGTTTGTCACTCGTCCTGTAATTCCATTGGACTACCTGTTTCTGAGTGTCTGTCTGCGGTGAAGTCTGGCTGTATGAATGCCTCTCTTGAAGTCTGACACTGTGTCCTGTCTGACTTTGCCTTTCCTTCACATTATCTAATGCATCCAGTCTAAAATGTACATTTTATTACATTTTAGGTGACTAATACTAAGTGCGACAATATAATAGACATTTATTTCCTTATCAAGAAGATGACAAGAAACAAAAAATGAGGAGGCACACGGTGCAGCTTTCCTTGGCACCCTGGTAATATTGCTGTGACCTTAAAAGGATAATGCAAGAGTGAAGTTGAAAGGTGTATTTTTTTTAAGACCAGTCACAGGGAGTATTGTGGAGGAGCTGTGATATGTAAAGGGGGTGACATGAGGTACTCGTGAAGATGGGTTTTCAGTACAAAACAGCAGATGAGGAGTGACTCTGCTGTTGTGACTTGAGTGGGAAGGGCAGTCCACCATCGGTGAGGCAGGAGATCTTTGATCCAAACAACTCGCACTTTATAAGCTCTTTTTATAAGCTCCTCATATTTTCATCTGCCCCCTTTCTTCTGCCTCTCTGCTTTATCTGTGCCCTTTTTTCCCCTCTCTCTTTGGATCTCTGCTTTTTTCTCTCTCTCTGTTCTCTCCTCCATTCCTTCCCTCTCATCTCGGCTGTTGTGCTTGAACTTTTTTGACCCGCTGGATGTATAATCCACCGGACACCTCCTCTACATTGTAACCCACACCTCCTGGCTCTGCTCCACTTTAGCGCCTGTCTGAATACTGTTGAGGCTTTATTTCAGTTTATGTTACCAGGGCTGTCAAACGATTAATTTTTAAAATCACGTTAATCACAAGGTTGCTTGTGTTTCAACTGCGATTAATCATATATTAAAAATGTATTGTATGACTTGCTTGCTTACCTTTTCACCGTTGTATAGTGTATTTTGGAAACAGTTATTGTTTTTTTAAAGGGTTGATAGGATGGATTCCCTGACACAGTCTGTGTTTTTCAGCCTTTCAGTCTTGAGCAACGCTGATGGGTTGACAGTCCACGGAAATCCATTTAGCAGCTGCATCACTCAGTTCTGCTCTGTTGACAGATTTGCCCCTTACGCACGCCACAAGTGTGGTCGGACAAGCACCGCCGCTCATCGCACGAGTGTTACCACCGCCACTGGAAACACTAGCAGACGCAGGCTTGGCATTTATTTTAAAATTGTTGTGCTCCGACTAAACGGCATTTCAGTCTGGCAGTTTGTCCATATGACTTTATTTCTGTCCAGAGAAACACTGGGAAGCTTCTTGAAAGACAACTTGCCATCCAGCGGGTCACAGGTTGCCTTGTCATTCATTTTGTCTGTTATCAGTATTGACAGTAGCTTCCTGCTGGCACCATCTGCTGCATCATGTATGCTGTTGTGTAGGGTCAAAGGTCAAAAGTGGGTTGAAGTGCAACATAATGTTAATTTGCATTATTTTTTAATAACGCATTAAAGTCCCCAAATTAATTGCATGTATTAACATGTTGACTTTGACAGCCCTAGTGAACAGATTGTTTGAATTCATAATGTGGCATCACAAGGAGACATTCCTATACAGGATCGGCTGCTACATCACAAAATGGCCACCGTCGCACACACTACATCTCCCACAATGCCTCACCACTCAGACAGGTGTAGGTGCTTAAGATACCTAATTAAAGCAGGACCTGGGAGCTTGACAGAGGGCAGAACAAGGGGAGCAGAGGGACGGGGAACACATGGCTGGAAGAAGCTGGGCAGGGGGACTGTGAAAAGACCACCCACATTCAGAAGAGCACCTTAATGACTAAGAGCTGTTGGAGTGGAAGAAGACACATTAAAAGGCGAAAATGAACACTTTATGTTGAGCATTTTTTTGGAATTACGTTGAAATTTTGAATAACGTTTTTTCCCTCTGGGTTGTTTTAAGTTGCCTCTTTGACTTTAATTGAGGATCTTAGCTGAGTTGCCTGTTAATAACCTGCTTACTAGAGAAAAACGCCTTAGTGAAGCTTCTATTTGTGCCTATTTTTTCCAGATATATTGCACTGCCCCACCCTAGCATACCCTGGTGATCTTTCATGACATTACAATATATAATGGATAAAACACCAGTTCATATTTGTGTGCTGTTATGATTGTTGTTGTTTCCCCTACTGTGTTTATGTCAGCCATGAGAGAATGAGGAAGTGATGAAGGAGCTAACGAGGCAGTTTTGTCGTGAAGGTGTTCTGCTGGTGCAAAGTTAAGAAGAAACAGTTTGACACCGATTCAAGTCTTGCAATTTTGAAGCTAGTTACAATAAATGTGAGGTGAGCTCTGAGCTCCAGCAGTGCGTACAGTGGAGGTTCACTGGATATCCATCATGCTCTGCCTAAACTGGGCCCGCTGCAGTGTCCCGGTGACTGGGATAAAACACAGAGGTAGCACAGTGGGACTTGACAGAGTAAGCCTGAGCACTATGGACAAATTCAAGTATCATATCAATGCTTGAATACCTTGATGTGACAATATTGTCAGAACGACTGCTGGCGCTTTCACAAGATATTTAAACAGAAGATTTTTGCTAAACAATCATAAGTAATGTGGATATGATGACGAAGCGGGTAGAGGCAAACAACAGAACAGCTACTGCAGAGAATTGCATCCCTTCCAGGTAATGGAGCCTTTAAAACCAGAAAATAACATAATGCCATAAACCATTTAGGACTAGGTGTTGTCAAGTTCCTCGTGATAACACATCATACATGGGCCACTGTACGATTTGCACCATGATACAGTGCAATTCTCAGAATTGACTGAAAATGTATCAACAGGGTTTAAAATACAATCTGCTGCGTAACACCTGGGTAGACAAATAAAACAACATCCAATAAGAAAGGCGACTCAAAACACTTGAACTCAAAATACCAGTTCCTACTTATCAAAGCAGAATTAGCACAATGCACTTACAATCACATTATACTAAAATGCAGATGTCATGAACATGAAAATGAAGTGCATTAATGATAAATGATCCATATCAAACAGGTAGAAAATTGACAGAATACTGCAAATATATTGTGATACTCAACTATATTGTTTTTTGTTGTTGTTGTTGTTGTTCAGTTCTAATCCTGATTATAAAATGCTCAAAATGCCAGATAGCTTGTCACATATCACGATCAATATAATATCAATATACAGTATCCCCCAGCCCTGCCATAGAGCATCACTTCCATGGTTCTCCTCCCTTCCTGTGTCTGACTCCACCCTGCATGTACCGACCGTGTGTTCGACAAGCGGCTTTGTCTCTCGGCTGAATAACAGATGTCCGTTACAGGAACGCATGGCCTTTTTTTGGAAAATAAGCCCTCGGATCAATTTACTGCTGTGCAATCAGGATTCAGCTCCAATAAACATGCACAGTGTGGAAGCTTTATGGTGGCAAAAGGTGATTCTTTGTCAATGTGATGACCCA
>OMLB01001053.1:0-10472 GCA_900302555.1 Myripristis jacobus
TCTGTTTGTGCATGCATGTGTGTGTGTGTGTGTGTGTGTGTGTGTGTGTGTGTGCGCACGCATGTGTGTGTGTGTGTGTGTGTGCATTATCCATTTTAATTCCTTAATTCCTGAAGTGTGCCAAGGTGTGATTTGGCACGCTGACAGAGATTTGTCCACAGAGAGTCACTCATGCACATTCAGCAGATGATGTGACGAGCAAGGCATGACATACCAAGGTATGACAGTGTGAATGATATGCCTCACAAGGTATGATGTTTAGACATTCCATCAATATGCATGTTTACAGTGATGCAAGTGGCTCCACTGCCCATGAACCACATAAAGACACACCATGTGATCAATACCTGTATCGAGGACTGAAACCATTAAGCCAATGTTGAACAGCTAGCCTCTGAAATCCCAGCACCTGCACTCAGTAAAATAAGAAAAATCCACATGTAATGTCACTGATCTTGATGCATGTGCCATGTATTTCTCACCCAAACCACTGCACAGGATCAGTCCTTTACGGTCAAATGAAGACTTTCAACTAACACCGTTCAACCTAACACCAGGGCTGCAGTTCATATCACAAGGCAGGTATTTCCAAGGGGATCTGTTGCAACACAAAAGGCTGTGGGATGCCAAATGCATATCAGGCATTGCAACTAGATGAGTAGGTGCCTTAGCCAATTCTTGTACATCCTGCTTAACCTGACAAGTGGTGATTGAATTGGGAGGGCGTGGAGCACCCTGTCATTGTGTTTCAGTAATGTCTTGTTGTATAGAAACTGAAGTTCAAAGTTACCTGCCTGATAAAGTATTGATACAGTATTGATAAAGGCAGATGGACCACTTCTCGATAGCTTTAACCCCACCACTTGGATTGATTTGTTTGATTGCATCTTGGACTGACATAATAAAGTACCGGTAACAAATGTTGACATGGAAAATTCTGTTTTGTCAAATTTACAGCTGCCCTATTCACAATTCTAGCAGAAAACCAACAAGAATATGGGTAGTTCTCTGCATCAAGAATAAAGGATTGAAGGGTATTAGATAGTTTGCTTTATCCTCATACCAAACAGAATAGCTCATGTTCCTAACAGTCTGTCAGCTGATTGTCAACAAGAATTGTTGACAGCCAACAAGATATTTTCAGCAAACTATATCATTTATGTTTCTTTGAGCTACTTGTCCAGAATATCAACTATCAATCAGACTTCTGGCAGACTGTCAAAAACGATTGAGGTTAGGGTTAGATTTAGGCACATAAAAGAACTTGGTTAAAGTTGTGGTTATAGGGCAGTAAGCCAACTGAGCCATGAAACAGTTCCACGGGTAGGACTGTGTTTCTCCCCAGCCGATAGGTGGCAGATACTTAGTCGGTGTTGTCTTTTAATGATTAGCACTTCAGAAGGCCAATTACAACAGATGCGTTGTAGACATTTCACAGTGGGTTATCAAAAGCTTGTGTTTTACATCATAAGAATGTGAATGTATCTTGACACTGAAAAAAGCATGCAGGTTTCTCTCTCATACAACTTGAGGCCTTTCACGTGCCTTTGGTAGAATTGATGTACCAGACACACAGTGTCTGTCATTCTTGTTTGCTCTCCTGTGTGACGGTGGGTGTTTCCTTTATGCACCTGGCTGCCAGTGTGAAAGTGTTCTCAGCAGCGAACTCGTGCTCATTCACCTCACATCTGAGACAGAGATCACTCCAGAAACTGCAGCATTCCTCATCCATCATCAGGACACAGGAGTTTATGCTGGATGAGTAGAACCTCTTCACTGATTTTTGGACTGAGTATTTGTTTTCTGTTAGATAAGACTTCTTGTTTTTGTGAACTGAGCCAATGGAGAAGTAAGATTACGAACACGGCCAATTTACCTTGCTTGTCAAAGCAGATAGGTATTCACTGAAGGACGAAGCCCTCAATTCAAAGCTTTCAAATCTTTAAAAACATTGAGCAGGTAAGCAAACATAACTGCCAAGTCTTTATTTCTATTTCAACACTCTAAAAGCTATTGATTTAATTATACCCAATAATACTAAAGTGTGCATAACACGGTGCCTGCAATAACTGTGACCAGTGCCATGATATAATAAGGTTATGACAATAGAGAAGTTAGTTTACATTTTGCTCAGTGTTTTATCTGTAAGATTCAGCAAATCTTACATCTGCAACATTTACAGATGTGAAGGAATTCATTCTTTTCTGCTCCCTGTCCTCTCATATAGGTATCTTATTCTTTGAGAGCACTTGTTTGCAAACATTAAATATTTCCTCATACTTGCTATTCTACCAGCTTAGCGTCATTCTCTCCTTCCCAGCGGATCACCTCTTGCTCACTTTCCTCTAGTCACTTCTTGGTCTCTTCTTTATGTTTTTTTTCTGAAATTCCTTCTTGTATCATTCCATTGCTTGGCTTTTCCATCCATGTTCACACTTGGGCCCTGGGCTTTCAGTAGATGGCACTGGATTGCATTCTCTATTTTGATATACAAAATACTAGCTGTGGTTGTATCCACCATGATGCCTCTAATACACTATAGTTCTGTGTCTCAGCCTGCTTTTTGACATCTTCGAACTAATGTCAAAATTAAAGAATTGTTCTGCTCTTCCAGCTGAATGGCACGGTGCTACTGTCGCTGGCGGAGGTTGCTGATCTGCCTGTGCACCCCATGCATCCTCCTTGTCCTGATGTTCGTCTACGTCACTGTAATGGTGTCTTTAACCATGACAGCTGCAGCAGTAAAGGAGACCTCAGTTTGGATGCCCAAGACTGACGCAGTCCACTTTATTGCCTCAGGAACGTACAGAACTGAAGGCTTAGCCCCACTTCCTAAAACCTTCTGGGACCCCCACCCACACAATGGTGCCCTCTGGAACCATCTCCAGCTGGTCATCGACCGCTTTTACAACCCCATCCTGAGCCCCAAGAACACTGAGAGAGGAACAATGAACACCTCTCACGACTCTCTGCTGCAGCAAAGTTTCTCTACAGCCCATTATTGGGAAAACATGACAGAATTTGCAAAACTACCACAGCAAATGCAGAAATTTGCAAGCAACATGCACAAGAGGGATTACCCCATCCTCATCCAGCCAAATGTGACATGTGGAGCTGGGGCAGAGGAAGAGGAGGAGCCCCCACTGCTCCTCCTTGCCATCAAGACAACAGAGGAGAACTATGAGAATCGTCAGGCCATCCGGGAGTCCTGGGGTCAGGTGGGCTGGGTGGCAGGACGGAGACAAGACAGTGGAGGAGGAAGAGGAGAAAGTGTGGGAAAAAAGAGTGGAGGCTATGTCCGCAGGGTGTTCCTGCTAGGAAGAACTAACCACAAAGAGCAGGGAGCGTACACTGAGTTACTGCAGCAGGAGAGTCAACGTTATGGAGACATTCTCCAGTGGGACTTCAGTGACTCCTTCTTCAACCTCACCTTGAAAGATGTGCTCTTCTGGGGCTGGTTCTCACATCACTGTGACCGGACCCACTTCATCTTTAAGGGAGATGACGACATCTTCGTCAACATCCCTGCCATGATAGATTATCTCCAGGATCAACTACGGAAGCCAAAAGCACACAAGGCCATGAGAGATTTTATGGTAGGAGATGTCATTGGTGCAGCCCAACCTATCAGAGAACACAAATCCAAGTACTTTGTGCCAGCGAGCTTCTACAAGGGCCTTTATCCTGCATATGCCGGCGGGGGAGGGGTGGTGTATTCAGGCCTGTTGACCAAACGTCTCAACACAATATCTAAAAGCATTCACCTGTTCCCCATTGACGACGTTTATGTGGGGATGTGTATGGTTTGGTTGAAGGCCTACCCCATCCATAACCCTGCC
This sequence comes from Myripristis jacobus, assembly GCA_900302555.1. Classification (NCBI taxonomy): domain Eukaryota; kingdom Metazoa; phylum Chordata; class Actinopteri; order Holocentriformes; family Holocentridae; genus Myripristis; species Myripristis jacobus. Next base: position 3,840 of record OMLB01001053.1, read on the forward strand.
TTTCTGACATTTGACTTTCCCGGGAAAGAGGAAAGTAAGCCATGTGCCTACCACACCATCTTACTGGTCCACAAACGAATCCCCTCCCAGATTGTTACGCTGTGGGCGAGGCTAAAAGACACGCAGAGTCAGTGTTTGAATGTAACTCTGAGGAACAAAACCAACAAACTCAAGAATATCGCACCAAAAAAATCATGAGACTATGCCAGATGATGCATTGCCAGATTGTCTACTGAAGACTGACTGCTGTTCCTGATTTTTACAGGAAAGATTTAAGCAACAGCATTAAGGGTGCACAAGGGTAGCATTACTTTTAATTCTGGTAAATTATTTGAGTCCGCATTCATTTGCTTGGGGTGTAAATGCCCCTCTGTTTAATTGCATCAAACAACGCAAATGTGAGACTCTTTGACTTATTCAACCTACCAATGCACAAATTCAGATTTTTTTTTTTTTCCATGAGTGGTTTAAGTTACTGCCTTTTCACATCAACACACATTGTGTCACAACTGGACTTGGTCCTGGCTCAATGTAATTATTACTTAAATCCTTTTGGCCAGGCCAGTTTGCAGCATTTAAACTTGGAACTCCATTCAGCAGGCTTGCCTCATTTGAACTGGAGGAAAAAGGATTGTTAGTATTATTTCTCCTCTGTGTCTGAAAACCAGCCAGTGCAATGAAGGAGTAAAACAAGCAACAAAATATATTCTTGTAAAATGCCTGATAGTACAGGTGGAACAGTGAGCATGAGCAGCTACAAGCATTGAGCCAAGGACAGAGGCAAAGGTGAAGCAAATGGGAAAACTGAAGAACCCAAACCAGTCATAGGAATGGGAAGCATTACCCTCAACTGAGTTTACAGTATTATGGACCTAAAATACAAATATACAAAAATTGTATACAAAATATACAATATCTAAAATACCGTTAAAAAAAAAACACAGAAGGTAACTGCACACTCCTGTGTTGTCATATTAACCTCAGATTTCATAACTGCTGAAATATGTGAAAATGCCTCAGGAGAACAATGTCTTGTGAACGGTACCCGTGTAACGGGTTTGGGTGATTACATGTCGCTGAACTGGTTTCAACATTTGTTAAAAGCTGCTCAGACTAACAAAGACTGAAAAACTGTGAAGGATACATGTGTCATTTCCATATCCATGATGTTTATATTTATTTTGCAAGCCAATCAAAACTCAGCTCTAGAAGCAAAGGAAGGCAATTCACTTCTGTAAAATGAAATAACAGATTAAAGACAATCTATAAAAAGACATATCCTCCTGTACATAACTGAATTCTTAAATAAAGAGACACGAGGATCTTCAAGCCTTTACTGAAAAAGAGACAACAGAAATTCTTTATTTCAGTGAAATTAGAGCTGAATATCTGTTGTACACATAGATCAAGAGTAATCTACTGCTATCAACTTCAGCACAGCATGAGCCAAACTCTATAATTAAGTCAGGAATGTCATTTATGAGGATGAGGTTCAAGGTGGAGCGAGAAACAATGAGACACAATGTGATAGCAGAACTGTTAGAATTAAAACACCTTTCAAGTTTTCCTCTGTGCCCTCTGCCTCAACGCTGTTTTTCCAGGGCTCGTCCCATGCCACATCCTCAAGACTATTGGGATGATCAACTTGAATATCTAAAAAGGACTCCTTCAATACAGCCAGTTCTTCAACAGCTTCTGTAGCCTCAGAGGTGGGAAAGGTTCAAGTAGTTAGTGGCCATATTTTTCAGAGGACAAGTAATTTTGGATTGACATGTATAAAATTTAATTACTGCTGACAATTGAGTTAAAAATTGGTTTGGACAATTCTGACTTCACATTCATTTTGTCCTTAGAAACTGGATGTGAGGCCACCCCAGTGGCTCACTGTGTAGAGTGTGCACCACATAATACACAGTGGCCTGGGTCTGACTGTCTAATAAAGCATAAATTACCAAAAAAAATAATCTTAAGAAAGAAAAAAAGAAATGAGATATGAGCGGATGCAAGTCTCCCTGTGTGGGATGTGTGGTAATATATAGGGAGGTGAAAATCACTCAATTCGTGTCAATATTACAGAAATTATTATGTGACTGCCTTTATGTTATGATGTTCCATTCCTTAAGTTCAAGTGCAGGAGTCAAAAGGAGCTAAAAATCTACTGATTCTCCTTTTAAACCGCTACCCCATCCCAAAAAGCAGATGTAACTCAGAGGGGCAATGGGTCTATTCACTCATGCAATTTTTTGCCCCCAGTTGGCCTCCATAACATAGTTGCAACAAAGAGCCATTACATCAAAGTGAAGCTGAGGGTCTTAACTCCAAATCAACATCAAATCCATCAGCAGTAACAGCTGTACAGTGGAGCGAACTGTCCCACGATTTCCACAACCAACTGTCTGTGCTGAACGGTCCCACTAGGGGCTGTTTTCTGTCCGTTCTCCTTCATCCTCCTCATCTTCGTCCTCACTCTCCTCTTCCTCGCTCTCACTGTAGTGGTAGTTAGAACGGTTGGTGTTAACAAAGAGGTCGCTGTCATCATCCTCAGAGCCACTACCTTCCTCTTCATCTTTTTCCTCCCTCTCATCTCCTTTTTCCTGCTCTCTGTCTGTCTTCTCCTGCGATGACGGCTCCTCCTGAAAACCCTCTGGCCTGTAAACAGCAAAGGAAAATTACATACTTTGACGGGGCAACTTATGTTAGATGTCCAAACACATAGTGCTGGAACCCTATTGTTTTTGGTCATACTATCATAATGATAATTATTATTAAAATCTGCCCTAAAAGTACCTGGATATCAGAAACCATTAAGACTAGCACAGCCAAACAGTAGGGGAAATTTTCCAAAAAAGAATACACCCACTGGCCAGTTGGTGGTGCTACAACAGCAATTTTTTTTATGCTTTGGTCAGTGCCATCTCAATCAAATGCCATACAAACAAAACATTTCTTTCCTGGATTTCTTGAGTCTTGTTGAATTGATTGGTCTAATCATCTTGCATCATCTTGAATTATGTTCAAATCTTATTTTGGCAATTCAGATTTAACAGTAAAATGTTTACCTCTCAGTGTCAGCTATAGGGATTTGTGAGACTTTTTCCACTTATTCTAGGGTCATATCTCAGTTGACGCAGAAAATTTGGTCACAACTGATTGAAGTGGACATGGTTTGTTACACGGAACTTACATTTTCAGAGATGTGGCACTCCAAACTTAAAAAATTAATTAATTACTAAATAAAAATCAACAGTAGTATGTCCCAGAGACTTTAAATTCTCATGACATGCTGGCTGAAGGGAGACAAATCTTACACACAGTACCTTCCTAATTCTCTAGTAGCTCCACTCTGTTTCTCACAAAATTCTGGTCCCACAATCCCTTTCTCCTAAACCATATGTTACGATCCAAAACCATCATGATTTTTGAAACTGTCATACCTTAACAACTGTATTTTTTAAATTGTGTATATGCCAGATCAAAATGTATGGTGACTATTAGGTTGACAGGCATAACATAGTCTGACCAATCTTTATCAAGCTAAATACAAATGTCTATACCATCAAGACAACGTCTGTAAAATCATGTGTTAACTGATTAATAGTTGAAGGCAATAAGGACAAAATATTGTTTCTGAGGCATGTAATATAGGTTGGATCGTCACAAAATTTGACTTGTGCACTGACCAGCCCTTGAGTAGTGGGTTCAAATCTAGTGCCACATTGCTCACAGCTGTTTTAGTTTTTGTTGTTGTTTATGTTTTTGCCCCACATGACGTCTAAGGCTAAATGGAAGCTTTGATCCTTTAAACTTTTTAAAACAGCATCCATTCAAATTCACAGTCAAATTCTTCTGGCCTTAACATGTAATTCAAGATCATCTATTGTGTGGATATTTCTATCTGTGTTTGTGCTCGTGTCTGTGGACGTGTTCCCACTCACCACAGCTGTAGTTTTTGCAGATGCTGAATGTGGTCTTTATAAAGTATTGCGCTTATCTCTGCCTTCACCTTCTCTCCCTCCTCAATAGGATCCACAATCACATAGTCTCCTTGGGGTCAGAGGGCAGAGACAATTTGAGCATAATCAAAAATGTAAAAAACAAAAAACAGGTATCACTTTACATTACAGTTTGCCAGCTAATATTTATATAGTTAAATCACTAATTAACCACTTGCAGATTTAGTAGTCAGCTACTCATCACCTCTTACACAATGCTGAGCTCAGCTGAAAGGTGTGACTGTAGTGAAAAATATCTGCCTGCTTGCAGTTCACTTAAATGTCCATATAAAATAATGTCGTCCAGCTGCACACATTACAGAGGAGAATGACTTAGTACTTAACATCTTCATCAAGAAATGCAGTATGTACAACTGCCCTCATCCTAACATTTACATTTCTAGTCATGATACAGTACAGACCTCATAATATGATGTTCTGTTTCAAATGAGTGTAAAACTCACATGCAACAGCTGTAAACTTTGCTCCTTTTCTTCGGCGCTGGGCTATGTGTAAGTGTTCCCTGCGGTAACCTAAATGGCTCCACCTTGTGTGCAGCTTAAATGCAGCACTTTTCCCTAAAAATAAGGTCTATCTGTGGCAAGACAGCCACGACACCATGCTGGAGGCATGTTTAATTTAATTTCAGCAATGTGATTAGCAGGCAAAGAATATTTGGACATTTATTATTCATACAGATTACGATTTATATCAGCTGACTTTTACAAGGTGAGCTACACACCATAATCTTTACACTCCTCTGGTTCTGATCATAATAGCTTTGATGCAAAAAAAAAAAAGACTCAACATTATCAGCAGCCACGATGGTATTTACTGACTAATGATATTGTTATCAACAGCATTCAAATGTTTTAGTGATACATCTATAATGACAAATTTTACTCTGTGACACTAATATTCTGCAGTTATTTTTAACGTAAACATCCATTTGTATGACTTACCTCTCTTGATCCAGATGTTCTTGCGGAACTTGGTGGGCATGCTCACCAGGAAGGTCTCTCCCCGAGCGGTGACAGTCTCATGGAGGTTGTTGCCTCGGCTCCCAATAACCTGTGCACGGGTACAGACGCACACAGAGAGGGTTGGAGAAATGACTCTGGCCTCTTATTTAGCATGACTGAGGAATAAAAGCATCAGCGGTTTGATGTTTAATACAGCAAAGTCAACACACAGCCAACCTTCACAATCTGCTGGTTCTCTGCTGGCGTGACAAAGTCCCCAAGAACCTCCTTCACAACATGCTTGCGTTTGGTGGCCTGTGACATCGTAGACGTTGTGCTTCAGTTTTCTTCGCCAGCTAGGAAAAGCAGAGTGCATGGGGGACAGTCGGTCAACAGCTTGGACACTGAGGCGGTGGTCTTCAACCTAATCGGCTTCAGCTGCAGCTCCTCTCCTGCACACCTGGTCCAATGAAGGGCTATGAATCTCCATGACATCTTAACTGGGTCAGGCCAGCGTTATTATTTCCTTTTTAGTTTTTGTTTGCAGTTCAGCTTAGTTTCAGTTAGTATCCAGATTCGTTTTGCTTGTTTGGTTTTTCTAGTTTAAAAATGTCTGGTTTTTATTAATTTCAGAATTCGTTTTATCTACTTACTTTTTCTATAATATCAGGGGTGTTTGTCAGGGGTAAGATATAATAAGTCCAGAATAGGTTTACCAATCCAAAGCCAACACTTTTATTCCAGTTAGTTTTCTTTTTTTCAAAAGGCTAGTTTTTATTTTTATTTCTGTTACCTGAAGAGCTTTTTCACACCTAGTTTTAGCTGTTGGGGTTAGTTTTGTCTGACTAATAACAACCTTGGACCAGGTGTGTCACATTCAAAAGAACACTGCACATTTCAGTAGCTCCTACAAAGCTGCCTATCAGTGTTTCATTAGTGTTTTAAAGAAACCACTGCTGTTCACCAGGACTGGAGAGTTACCTCAGTTCACCTACAATGTAAAAATGATAACCACAGGCAGGAGTCTGGCCAAGTCACTGCCACTGAACACCCAAAAGCAGCGGCAGAGAAGCAACACCAACTAACCAACTCCACTCACATGTCCTGACATTCACTCAGCTACATGGTCAGCTGACGTTTCTTCATTTATTTTTCTCAAACTGCTGGTTAGTTTGGCTGCTCCTGCAGCGGGAACCACAGATTAGCTCGCTCGCTAGCTCACGGAGCGACACCTCACATTTACCTTGACAGACAGAAGCTGCTGCTGATTATCTCCGGCGCAGAAAAGACGCCTCTTGGTACTTTGACGAGAGATGTGAATAAACTGAGAGGAAAAGCACGTTTTAAAAGCCGTATGGGTACGCGAGGACTTCACGTGCACGCAGTTACAGCGTCGGTGCCAAACAGAAACACGGCGATCACTTCCGGGTTAAAGCTCACGGCATTTAAAAGCAATCCTGCATGATACAGTTTATGCACATTAATGCACAATTACAAAGATGTCCTCCAGTTTCATTGATTTATGTGAATTTCAAGAATGCATTAAGACTATCAAACCTATAAACTCTAAAATAAAAGTAATAAAGCTGTCACCCTGTGAACTGTGAACTCTTTAAAGAGGAATAAACAATTTGTTGTTTTCTTATTCTCTAATGATTTTATGTTAATAGGGTCTATTT
>OMLB01001057.1:0-12281 GCA_900302555.1 Myripristis jacobus
GTGTTGACAACTATCTTAACAAGCCACTTAAGTGGATACCAACGTTAATATCTGCTGTCAAATGTGACATTTTGCAAACAGTGAACGAATTTTCTTTTATTCTTTCACGAATGCATTATTTTATCTAGTTTGTCTGTGTTGTAAAAACAGGCGTTCGTGCGTTTGGCTTTTATGTTGAAGGTCGCAGCCGGAAGTATTATTGTCAATTCTGAGTAACTTAACAAGGACGCACCAATTCAAACTGCTTTCACTATTGGACAGCGACCATGCTGAGGTTCTGCAGTAAAACTCGGTGTATTTACCTACAGCGCAGCGACGTTACGAGCTCAGCTGTCCGCAGGGTGACAGCCCCGGAGGCCCGGCGTCTCTCCAGCCAGGTAACTTCACTGGACATGGCGCAGAAACAATCCTGTGCCCGGCTAATGTTAGCTACCTGTGGCTAGCTGTGCTAAGAACATGACATAACACCACATTTCCTTTTTGCTTTCACTTTTGGGGTCGTTAACACGCGTATCCACGTTATTTCTGTCATTTCAGCTTGGGTGTGTGTCTCGCTGTGTGTGGGCTCCTCTGTCAGTCAGACACACACAGCATCCCTCCATCTCTCAACTTCTGGCTCAAGTAAGTTGGCTGCCTCTGCATTAGCTTGTACATGCCCCTTCTCTCTGTATCACCGAACTCTGTTCAAAAATCTGTCAGTGAAATAGTAAAAAGGAATTTCCTAGCTTCAGCTCTAAATTCTACATCTTTGATCCTTGCTGTTTTGGATGGCCAGGAGTCTCTGTTCAGTTCGGCATACATATGATCTACAAAGCAACCTTTACTTTAAGTCAATGTCAACTTTTAGAGGTGCTTCGCACATGCTCAGGGGGATATAACTGTAGCTTAACGATATCGTGTTATGAAACTACATATCATCTGTGATTTCAAATGTTGTAATATCGTGATATGGCATAAGTCATGGCTTTACCTGGTTTTAAAGGCTAAATTACAGTAAAGCAATGCAATTTTCTGAACTTCTTAGGCTGTTGTAGCTGTTATAATATTTGTCTCTACCTGCCTGGTCATCATATCCACATTACTGATAAATGTTTAGCAAAAATCTGTTGTCTGTAAATGTCTTATGAAAGCACCAACAGTCATTCATATGATGTCGTCACAATATTGATATCAAGGCATTTGATCAAAGATGTAGTGATTTATGATTTTGTCCATATCATCACAACTTAGGACTAGGAACAAATAAAGCAAGTTGAAACTGCAGGGTTTCCCCCAGTGCTTTATAGTGCGAGTTAGCACGGATGTTAGCACGTCGTCAGAGCAGCTTTCTGCGAGCCGCGATTGTATTTTGCAATCTATGTCCCCAATCTACGCCCTTTCCTTGGTGAAAAGCTGGATTTCCATGATGCTACGCCACAGATAGGGTAGTCAGGTCACACTTGTTCTGTTGCATTCTAGCATTCTTTCCACCATGACTAAAATAGAAATATGTCTAAAATAGAGACAAGGTTTTGATCTAGGGTCAGCATGACATTACAGAAATAATCAAAAAAGTTTGCAACTAATCAATTTTTTCCCATCCCTAGTTAGACTTACGTCACATTTACCTGAGAAAGTTATAATTAAGTAAAGGTGTTGGGTTTGGCCTATGTTTTGGGAGGTGTAGATACAGTATTGCAGAGAAATCATAAGAATGAGGCAGTTTAGGGTTTGTAAGATCAGCCTAGATTTACACATCTGAATAAATCTTGATAATAAATCAAGCATTAAATACATTTTACATACACATTTTGCTGTTAGTAAGTCTTTGTCTTTGTCAGGAGCTTAGGAGCAGACTTGATGGTGATGGATGGAGGCGACAGATCCACTTAACATGCCCAGCACTGGAAGAACAATCCCATCTGGAGAAAAGGTAGCCTTCATCCACCACATTACGGCTCCAACTAATGATTACTGTCATTATCCATTCATTTATCGATTCCTTGCATCAGTAATTAATCATTTGGTCTATGAAATCTAAAAATTGATGATAAATGCTCATCGAAAGTTACCAGAAGCCTAATTGATGTCTTAAAACTGCATTTGACCAGCAGCAAAAACAGGCACGGTGCTTTTCACTAGGGCTGAACGATTTTAGGAAAAGATCTAATTGCGATTTCAAATTTATTCGCAACATTTCTTCAAATCAAGCTTCAGTGCAATATTCACCATGTACAGTAACAAATTTAAAACTTGACAGAAAATTACATCATACCATCAAAACATTAAATGCTATTTAATCTAATGCAAGGATGAATACTAAAAGGTAAGAATTGCTTCCAACCTGTATTTATTTCCAAGAAACATGCATGCACATTCTTTTAAGTCCTTGACTAACAGCAGTTATTAAAACTGAAGAACTAAAAGAGCCACATTTGATTGTCTTATTTTTAAAAAGTAGAGCAAAAAATCCTTTATTGTGTATCGTTGAAAAAATTAATAAAATACAAAACAATTAAAAAAACGATGTTAAATAAGTGATAACACTCCACATTTTTCAGCTCTGTTACAACTTTTTCCTCACACTCCACTGTGGGATGGCAGCCTGGCTGAAGTAGGTGCGGGAGGGAATCATATCTTCCGTCCAGCGTGCGGTTTTGAAATCCGTCTCTGGTGACCGTGTTAACAGACACCGTGTATTTGGCAATGCGGCGTGTTATGGCAGTCGTTATCTCCCGGTGTCTGCGGCTGCTCTTTTCATACGGAGTTACACAGCAAATGACGCTGTAATCGTAGCGTGTTTGCTACAGTGGGCTTGAGCATCACTTTAATTAACTCGACTTTTCACCGGACCATTTGGTCATGCACTCGTCATGTAAATGCATGTGGTAAGTTGGTTGCGTTGCTGCTGGATGTTGCAACTTCTGCTCAACAGGCTTTGCACAGTACCTGTTTCTGGTGCACGTCTGTAGTCTCAAACCTGAAATACTCCCATATGACCGATGTGCTGCTTTTTTGGGATTAAATCCCCTAACTCCGCTTCTGGTTCAGCTGAAGCCATTTCGAAACACGTTATTTAGGGACGCCAGCTTGTTAGGGCCCGAGCACTGGAACAGTGCGAAGCCCTATTGTTATTTTTTACTTGTTGTTACTGAGTGTGTATGACGTCGCCTGGACAATGGTCGCTTCTGATTGGTGAGCTTGGCTTGCAAGAGGAGCAGGCTAATATTGATTGGTTAGCGTGACCTGTCCACGCGTGGCATGCCGCTTCTGATTGGTGAGCTTGACAGGGCATGACGGCGGGATGGTAGGGAGACGGCATGTATGTGTAAAATAGTTGACACAACAGATCCCGGGTCAGTCAAGAGCGCTGCAAAAAACGCAGCTTTTGCGATCTCGAGATCGCACTGTCTGAAATCGCAATTTCGATCAGAAAACGATAAATCGTTCAGCCCTACTTTTCACCCACAGAGGTCAGGCTTCAGAGAGATTTGGGTTTGGGGTTTAGTTCAAAAATCAAACCTGAGGTACATTTAAAATAATTTACAACTGTTTACTTAAAGTATATATATATCAGCCTGTCTGCCAACGTACTTCTTGGCAAATAGGGCAGCAGTCTGCTCTTAAAATACAGGGGCAAAGCTCTCAATCTCCTTGTCTCTCCATCTCTTTTCAACTCCTCACGCCTCAGCTCCCCCTCTACAGCATTGGGCAAACCCTTGTATGACATGGAAAATGAAACTGTTGGTCCTGATGAAGGTTGATAGACCAAAACATTGACCCAATAAACAGCAGAGCTTTAATGTGAGTGCAGGAGCAAGTTGTGATTGTTTTGCAAGGAAAATGAAACTGGCACCACTATGCATGAGCTCACCTGCATTTTGTGAGATAGTCGAATGGTGGCTCTTGTTTAGAGTTCCTAAAAGAACATAAAATGAAAATGAAATCACTGACTGTCCAGAAAGCCTAGATTGATCTCAACTGTATTCCAGGTTGAAGATATAATTACTGTTTCCTATAATAAAAGAAGAATGCAACATGTTTTCATTAAATAACATTACATTTGAATGGAGTTGCACTAATGCTGTAATCATGTAATACTGGATATACCATAACTATAAGCTGCTGAACTGGGAAAGGAACACTCAAGTGACATTACAAGTATGACTTGTGCTGGAAGTTCTGCTGTCCTCAACTTGGTGACACTTAGATAACAAAAGAAATTGCATTTTGAGTGAAGTATGTATGTGATATCCACAGTGAACTGACAGAGGCAGTGTATGACAAGCTGGCTGATGAGACACTGGATGCCCTGTCTGAATACTTTGAAGACCTGGCAGATGAGCCGTTCACAGGGAGAGACTACGATGTTGTCTTCAGTGTAAGTTTTTCTGCGTCCTTCAAATTCACTGGCATCTTGGAGGAGCCGTAACAGGGCTTCTCAAAGTCAGGACCGCGCCTCACAGTACTGACACTGTGGGTCAAAATTGAGATATGACTATAATCAGACTTCTGGATATTTTGACAAAGAATCCCATTTTAATCTTGCTCCATTTTAGAGAAATTACAAAAAATAAATCTGGCTTCCTATACAAAGTTGAATCAAATGCCAAGGCAGGCTGCAGTTATTAATGTTTTTTTTGTTTGTTTGTTTTTTTACCACCAATCATTTAGTACCTCTGACCTTAAATACAAATCAGATGCGAATCTTTGAGTAATAGGTTTGAGAACCCCTGCTAAATAACATAGATTCAGATTTTTGGAAGTGTTGCCAAGTCACTGCTTAGACCACTGAGGTGGTCTCAGTTTGTGTTTGTTTTTTTGGTTTTTTTGGTTTGTTTGTTTTTTCGTGCGGTGTGAATTCATTTGGATCAAAAAATGCTGACAAATTGGTCTGAGTTCACTTGGGAGGCTGAAATGGACCAAGTATGAAAATGCCCTGACTCTGCTGTTTCACCACATTTTCAAACTGAGGCTCAGAGACAAACCAATCCAGAAAATTCAGTGGGAGCCTTGTGAGACTTGAATCCACTGTTTCCATCATAAAGTACACTTTTCTAACCCTACCAGTGGCAGACAATAGTACAACATGCTGTGTGTGTGAGTGTGTGTGTGCGCGCGCGTGTTCGTGTGTGTGCATGCACAATCTGCAGAGTTTGCACTGACAACACCACCTACTGGTTAAAATTGCAAACTGCACCATTTTCACAAAGGTGGAGTCAGTCAGTCACTCAGTTCAGTACTTGGAGAGACCTAGAGCCAATGTGTTTATGCAGCACTGCTAAAAATATGAGGCAAGTCTAAGAATGTGAGGAGGGAGCTATTGATGGGTTAGACAGATTGACACTAATATCAGATTTTTCAAAATGGGTGAATCATCGCTTTAAATGTTAGAATCATGGAACACAGAGACTTAATCTTGGTGTATCAAAGGTTCTTGGAAACAGTGTGGACTTCAAGGACCAAGGCTAATTTCATATCACAATATTCATAAGATATGGATGTATCGCCCAGCCCTATGGACAACAGGTGGGTTACTCTGGCATTGAAATTAAGTCAGTAATCACCTCTTTGTAGTGGAAAGGGGTCATTCTATTCAAAAGAGCACAAAGTTACTCTCCACTAGGGGTAGCTGTGCACCAACATATTGATGGAGGAGTGTTTCCTGCAGTTCATTGGCTGATGTAATGGCTACATCATGTTAAAAGTCAAATGATTTAAGCATTTTTTCCTTGTTCAGTTCCTCATTTATTCACTTAGGTGCTAGCAGAAATGGCTTTGGCAGCTGCCAAACAATTCTCAATTCAGGAGAGACCACATCATTAACTACTTGAAGAAGTATGAGAGTGGCCTATTTTCTTCGAGATGGCAAAAGTCACATGAAAGAATTGTTGATTGTTCTCTAATCACTGGTGGATCCAGGACACTTAGCCCGAGCCCAATAGATATATCCATGTGAGTGTACACAGGTGAATGTGTATGCAGTTCTTGTGCTTTGATTTAAAGGATGTATGTAGGTACAATGTGTATGCATTCCCTTTCTCCACTATGTACTATGTAAAGAGAATTGAGAATTGTCACCGTCATTGTAATGCTCAGAGCAATATTGTAGGGAAATGACATGAATTGTTTATCTAGGTCAGTGGTTTTCAAAGTGGGGTGCAGCAGCCCTTCAGGGTCTTCCAGGATCCTCAGCAAAATGAGGAATAGTTTTACTTCACAGCCTCAGGCTGCATTCAGACACCTTTCATAAACATATAAACATGTCTCCATTCACTTCTATAGCATGGCAAAAGAGGTCCTCAAGTAACACTTTAAGTGCATAAACCAAAGCCAACCAAGAGGATTATGGCAATATAAAAAAAAACAAGTCCTGGTACTTGAGCTGAACAGTATGGTGAAAAATGTCCCGAACAAACATGTTTTCTTGTTTCTTGAAAATACAAGCTGTAGGTTTTTATTTGAGTTGGAAAGTAGATCCAGCAGGTAGCGTCTCCAGGGAACTTAAAGATAGTAGCCTTGTGCCAGGAAGAAACAGCCTGATTGGATTTCATAAATAATTGTAAATACACAAAACAAATGGATACTGGGAGTTGTTGGTTTTTCATATTGCCATGGTCCTCCTTGTTCAAGTTCATTGTTTGTGCTAAAAGTGTTATTTTGGGAGCTGTTTTGCCACACTATGTAGATGAATGGAGAGATAGAAATACAGTTTTCTGGATTAACAGCCCAGAGCAACTAATGAGGATATTTCGCCACCATGTGTCATAATAACATGGTCACCTTGTAACATTGGATTGATATTCTGGTTGATATGCTTATTGTCACCATCAGTGTTCAGCACAGAGGCAAACTTTCTAAAGGATCTTAGCTATTTTCACTGATTATTATTTGATTTGATTGGTTGATGTATGTATTTTTGAATGAATACTGATCTGCAGGTGGGATGCAAATTAGATGTAGCTCTTAATTCAGTAATAGCTCACAACATCAACTCCTCAGTGGTGGCTACAAGTCTTAAGAGAGGTTGCAGTCAGTCTTTGTGTAGTGTTAATTTTTGTGCTATTCAAAATGGCTGCTACTGTTGCTGTCACACCCCAACATCCTCATAAAAATAAAGTGTGACCTAGTAAGGGTGATCACTCCAACCCATACTATTGCTGTTTCCAATAAAGATGAGGAAAATGTAGTTTACTCTCCGAGACTTTCTGTGTGTGTGCCTGTGTGTGTGTGTGTGTGTGCCTGTGTGTGTGTGTGCCTGTACATACCCCATTAGTTTTCTCTGCTCCAGAAACTAGTTTCAGGCAAGGCCAGTTGTTTTGCTGTTCGGCTCCATTGCCATATTGATTTCTTGCCCAGTAGAGTCCACACAATTAGGGCTTCTCAAGTTGGTGGCAGATAGCCCTTGTTTAGGTGGCAGGCAAGCAGGCATAAAAAACAAGGCAATTTGGAGGTAAGGGCAGAGAATAATTTCTCAACCTCTGATGTACCCTGACCCATAACAAGAGGGAATAATATTTCAAGACAGACTGACCAAGAGGAGAGAAGACAAGGGAGCAAGATACCATTTCCAAGCCAGACAGACAGTCATAGCATTATTTTTAACAATGAAGAGGCACAAGTACTCAAATACTCAAGTACCTAGAATTGACTATTCATATATAGATAACCTTTGAGCACTAAGCAATAACTCCTGTACTTATTTATTAACTGCAGTTGATTGTGGGGCCATAGTGTTTTTCCATACACATGTGCTGGCTTGGCTCTACTCGTTTTGACTTGGCACATCAGCCCAGCACAGATGGGATTTGCATTTACATTACCACAGGGGTACCTGTTTGAAGGTGTGTCTTTGATGGAGAAGCCCCACTGGTTGCTTGTGGGCGTGTTGACTAGTTGAACAACATGGCTGTAGCGTGTATGGATGCACTGGCAGCTTCCTGGATCACCATGCCGACTGGAGGAAGATGAAGGTGGCACCGGATGAGAAAGCAAAAGTGTGGATGCCATGCTGGGGGGCAGGCCAGCCCATAGACCTTCTCTGCCAAGTGTTTTCCTTGCAAATGTCCAGTAACTCACTAACAAGATGGATGAAATAAGGGTGACTGCTGTGCGCTGATTTTTACTGAGATGTGGCTCAGCATGCCGGTTCCCAACTGGGCTGTACAGCTAATGAGCTGGGCAATGCATCGCACAGACCGAACAAAGGAATCAGGTAAGATCAGCAATGACTGGTGTACCAAACACACTGCAATAGAGAGCTATTGTTCTCCAGATCTGAAATATGCCTTGGGAGTTTTCTGTAGTTTTTGCCATGGCTGTTTACATTTGCCCGCAAGCTAATGCCAAACTAGCGCTGGCACATTTGCACTCGACCATCAGTAAACAGCAGGATGTCAGACGATGCCTTCTTGGTTGCTGGGGATTGTAACAAGTCTAATTTACAATTTGTGCTAAATAAATTCCGTCAGCATGTGCAGTGCCCTATCAGCGGCTCAGTCACTTTTATCAAGTGTACACTAACATCAGTCATACATCACTCGATTCCTGGGACAATCTGACCATCTTTCACTGTTGATTACTCCAGCATACAGACCTCTTTTCAACAAGATCAAACATGAAACAAAGACAGACATAGAGGAATACACAGCCACTGTGTACACACACTTTCCATCCTGTACATCAACTGCTGTATGGATAATGTCACAGTGGACGAGAAAATAAAAATGTTTCCAAACCAGACACTGTGAATGAAGAAGAACTACAAAATCTCCGAAAGACATGCAATAATGCTTTTTCAACCAGTAATACTACAGCATATCATGTCGCCAGGTCAAACCTGAAAGACGGCATAAAAAAGGCCACAGACAACATGTAGAAGTCCACTTCAACAGCGCTGACACTAGTAGCATGTGGCAAGGCATCAAGACTATCTCTGAGGCCTATATGGATACATAAGGAGTGTGCTGAACAGCTAGCTGAAGTATTTGCAGGAATCGTCAGCCTGTCTCTATCTCTGGCAACAGTCCTGAAGTGCCTGACATCAGCCGTCATAGTGCCAGGGCTGAAAAAAACAAACATCCACAATGTGAACGACTGTCATCCAGTTGCCTTCATACCAATGATAACAAAGTGCTTTGAAAGGACGGTCTTCTCCCACTTGTAGAGCTAACAGATCTACAGAGAATGCTATCTCTCTGGCTCTTGACACTGTCCTGACTCACTTGGAAAGACAGGGCACATACATGAGGATGCTACTTGTAGACTCTGCTTTCAATACTGTCATCCCCAGCGAGCTCACCTCCACCAGCTCGGCCCAGCTGATCACTATGCAGCTAGATCCTGAGCTTCCTGTCAGAGCGTCGTCAGGTGGTAGGACTGGGACTCTTAGTACTGACACACCACAAGGATATATGTTGAGCCCCATCCTTTACTGTAGCGTCACTCACAACTGTGTCCCTGCACTTTCCGCTAACACCATTAAGTTTGCAGATGACACAGCAGTGATTGGTGCAATCTCCAACAACAATGAATCAGCCTACAGAGTTGAGGTGGAGAACCTGGTGAGCTGGTGTTCAGAGTACATTCCAGTATTAATCAATGGAGATGGAGTGGAGAGTGCCCATCTTCAGTTTTCAGAGCATCCACATCTCAGAGGACCTTACATGGCCCACTAACACCACTGCACTGGTCAAGACAGCACAACAATGATCGTTTTTCCCTGAGGACTTCAAAGAATGCCGGTCTATCCCAACAGCTGCTGGTGACTTTCTACCACTGCACCACAGAGAGCATCCTCACACATCCCTCTATGCTGCCTAAGCTGCACAGCAACTGATAGGAAAGCTCTTCAGTGGGTTGTCTCTGGATGCTGGGCACTGAATGATACAATAGATTAATTTTTACCTCTTATTGTTTTTATAAAATTGAATTTGGAGGCTGAAAAGTTAATTTTGTTGTGCTTGTGCAATGACGATAGCAACAATCTACTCTATTTTATTTTGCTCTGTTTTACTCTATTTTAGTTTTTCCTCCCTTCTCTACCAGTGCCCTGCATGAGTGTTTAATTTTCAAAAAATCAGCAAGACCAACTTGAAATGGCTACTTCACATGAACAATATTTGTGTAACTAAGAGACGTGCTGAAATACTTAACTACTTATTTACATGGATAGATTATCAACTACAATACAAGTGTCATGAGCCTTGCTTTGGTGTTTCTGGGTTGTAAGAAGCTCTTTTTAGAACTCTTTTTAGAACTTTAACTACTCTGACCAATGAATGATGACCAAGTCCTCTGACGTTGCCACAGCACGCTTGAGGGTGAGTCCAACATTCTTTGGAGGTCTATCTTGGGCACAACTCGGCACACCCAAACTGGTACTGGAAATGCGAATCACCAAAAGTGCTAATGGAAAACTCCACTACAGTAACTTAGCTGGCCTAGCTTATATGCCACCACCAGCCTTATGCCTTGTATACAATTCTTCCTGCAATGTGACTTGAAAATTTTCAAAGCAGTTCTTTCTGCCAAGAGATTGAATCATTGATTAATAGTCATGACATCACCACCCTTTAATTGAAGGAATAGCTTGTCTTGGCTATTTTGTGACAGCTACAGAAGTATTGGTTTGCAAGATCCAGTATGGTGACAAATCATAACCATGGTTGAAACAGGCAGCAATCGCAAAGCAAGTTGTTGCAGTTGCAGGTTGTGTTGGACTCGGCAACATGATATCAAGAGTAAAAAGTTTCTATGCCAATAGCCACTTCCTGTAGCATCTGACAGTACACCAAGTGCAAAGTTTGAAATTTTCCAATGTATCTGCTGTTGTTAATGGAGCCATCACCTACCAGAGAGCACTACATTGTCAGGCTTTACAGTTCTGCTCCATTGATATGAATGATTTCTTGCTGAACCAATGGACTTGGTGTGGATAGCTGCGTGGGCAACTGGTGCCCAAACAAAACAGTAAAATGGACAATAGCATGGCAGGCTGAAGTATGTTTAAAAAATCATAACTTGTCACTTTGAACCACATGCAGACTGACTCCAGCCACCTTTATTGCCTTGTGAGCTGTCTTTTTGTTTGAGCAAGAAGTCTCAAAGTCACCTCCTGCATGCATGAACCCTTTCATTTTACAGCAATATAAACATGACTGTGATTGTGCTTGACTGCGTTTCAGCAGCTAATGAAATCACACACTGCATGAAATCACTTCAGTGAAAAACAAGCTCACCAACCATATGCAAATGGATGGGAGGGGAAAAAAAGAGAACACTGTAAAGTATGTAAGGATTTATGGCTTGGAAGCCATAAAAGGTTCTATAAAAGTTCTATGAAACAGGACCCACACTTTTCACAAAATGGTTTATCACTTAAAAAATAATGTTGAAGGACATTTGTACTTTAGTAGTCTGGCTTGTGTGTGCAATGTTATGCTACCAGGCATGTGGTGATGTCAACATATCTCCCTGCTGTGGCACCTTTTTTTCCTCCTGAAACATACAAGCATGAATTTTCATGCTCTATTGGCATGCCTTCTTTTACCAGATACCAATTTGTAGAAATAACAAATCTAATACATGCTATAGGCAAATGATAACAAGGTCAAGCATAATTCATCTATACATTTTTTAAAACAGGAAAATAGCAGGCATGCGGTTTTAAGCTGCATTGTCTAGCATGGTTTTCCAAATCATGAATTTAGTGGTTTGGTTAAAACATGTTTATATATGTGTGAATACCTATTAAAGGAGAGTTGTCTGAGATGCAGCCTGCAGGCCAAATCTGGCCCATGAGCATGTCTCATAAGGCCCCTAAGGTGTTTTGGAGGGAAAAGGAAAATAAACATATTTTTAAATCAAAATATTTTTAAAAATTTAAATTAAAAATTTAATATTGCATCCAACTATTATTAACTATGTGTACTAAGCAAAATAAGAAGATTCTATGATAATTTGGTAAATTAAGGTTTAACCCTTGTGGGATGTTCATATTTTTGTTACACTGGACATGTTCGCGGGTCTGGTGGACCCACTGCATTGTTGGCTTTTTAAATCAGTACAGCCATAACAATTTATATAAGGAAACTTACCAGATGTTCAATTCATCCCAATTACAAGCAATGAAGACAGCATTATATGGATAATATAATTATTTACCTCTGTCAGATCATATTTATGAAAATGTTACCCGATTTTTTTATGATAAAATGCAAAAAAAGAGCAAATATTGATTTCAACATATGGGTTTTGATAAAACATGTTTATTTTGAACAAATTGAAATGAAATAATGTCA
>OMLB01001061.1:1860-13605 GCA_900302555.1 Myripristis jacobus
TTTAGTAAAACATTACTGACACATTGATTAAGGGTAACTTCACTGTCCTTCACAAAAACATAATAGTTTGAACAATCCAAAATATGAAGGTACAAAATATTTGGCATATCTTGGTGAAACTGAGTTGACTTGTGTCCCTCTTCAACTCTACATCCGCTAATGTTTTTCAGCTGGATTCTCCTCATCCGCGCATCAAAACATTAAAAACAAATCTGTAATATTTTGTGCATTCAGAGCGACAGGTGTTAAAAGCAGGTGAGTGTGTCCAACTTTGAAACACAATGCAAAAAGAAGAAGTGCAGGTGCAATTAGTCGGCTATGGTAATTATTTTACAAGAACAAAGAGAATGTCTCACAAAATCCCCAAACGTCCTCGACACAGCTGCGAGGATTTCACGGAGAGCTCCATCAGAGGCTTCCTCTCAACAATTACTGAGATTTCTGCCTCTCAAAGCTCACCCTCTCACCCTCATCTGTGTTTTGGAACAAATGGCCTCTTTTAAATAACAGTTTACTGCCGTGAAGATATTTTTTACGAGACATTTATTGGACCTTTTTATACAACAGCTGACATTTTACGAGTTTTACACGTATTTTTAAGCCTCCTTTGTTTACTTTTGTAGTGGGAACAAACTTCAGTAAAATGTTTGCTTTTAAACCTCACTTTTGCCCTCTGGATTAGAAATACCTCTCACATCCTGATAATACTGTGTGGAAAAAGAGACAAAAATCTTCAGTCCATTAAATCATTAAATAAACCTAACCAGAAAAAGGAAAACTAACTAACTGACTAAATAAATAAATAAGTAAATAAATAAAATCCACAATCCATTAAACCACTATAAAAATAAAACCAGAAAAAGTAAAAAAAACAAAAAAAACAAAATCAATCTTCAACCCAATAAATCACTAGACAGAAAATTGGACTTGACATTATATCTATATCTATATCTATACTATAATTGCCATAAAAGACTCTGTTATAGTCTCTGTTTACTGCAAGCTTTTCAAAGCTTGCAGTAAACATATGTGCCATATGTGTATATATCTGCCTCTGTTGTTACCAGGTTACTGTTTTTCTGTTTTATTTTGAATAAGATAATTTTTTTGTCACCTGCTGTTGGACTCCTGCTGGCACTTAACACTTTTCTGATCATCCTTTCAAAACGGACATGATGACGGAGGAGCTGTAAGTTATCACAGTAATTGCAAGGTGAGGGTTTGGCTGCTGACACACACACTCAGTGAAGTGGGGCCTGAAGACAGTTACAGAACCCAAATAAGCCAGCAACAATAGACAGACAAATTAAGAAAGAAAAATTAAGAAATAAGAGGTCGTCCACTGAACCGAGCAATGAAGAAAAACATATTACTATTAATTTTGCAGATATTGCAATTACGATATGGTCCCGACTGTAGTAGGTGTAGTATGAATGATCATTTTTGCATTATATATTTAGCGTTTCGCACTATAGCATTTGCATTAAATATTTTGATTTTCACTGAAAAAGTTGTTAAAATGCAGCAGCCTGGGTTTGAGCTTTCGCTGCATGTCATCCCCTCTCTCTCTGCCCTGGCTTTCCTGTCTCTCTCCACTGTGACTGTCATAAAAAAATAACCTTAAAAAAGGGCATACAATATGTGGGCAAGGAGTCAATTTCCCCCAAAGCAATTAACATCAATAATTGCAAAACAGGAAAATGTATTCTTTACCAAGTTTGCCATTTTACCATAATACTACCATGGCCTACTTCCACAGACGCAGGATGTTTAGTGCAGTTAGTACCTATGATTTTTGTTGTTTTTTTTCCAGACTTGAGCCGTCCTGGCAGATAAATGTGCAGTGACAGTGCCGTTTTGCAAATGCAAAGCTAAAACTGTGAAAAGGAGCCCAGACGGCACTTCATCCTGTAAACACACTGAGCAGCTCTGGCTGTGAATATTTCAGTGGAGCTGACACTGTCGAAAGAAAACAACAATAAAGCATCGCTCCTCTCCCCCCGTTTGGTTATTACAAATCGTGTCAGCTACGAAAATTTTGTTATGTAAAAAAAAAAAAAAAAGATCTCTTAGTGTAAGCATCAGACGTGAAGGATGTTTTCTGACGTCCTACATTTGGAAAGACAATGTCAAGTCTGCTACAGGGAGGCTTCTCTTTGGACTGTAAAATTGCATTAATTAGATTATGATGTTAATTTTACTAATTAGATGGTACATCTCAAGAGGTTTATCCTGATATCATAAATTTCTGACAATAAGCCAATTCATTATGCTGGTTTTACAAACTGCCAGCTGCACTTTTTATCAATCACTGAAATTCATGCATATATCTCACTGAGCGAGGCACGGTCTTTGTATTCTCCTCCCATCAATTATGTGGTTTTTGCATGAGAGACTATATGCAGTGATGGGTGCTTATTTGTTGGGCAAATATCACCACAATAAATCTCTGACAGGAAAGAGAGCAGGGAAACACTCAATTCATATTGTATGAAGCACAGTTAAGATTCCAGAAAAAAAAAAACTGCATCGGAGACATTTTTTCTCTCAGCTGGGAGGGATTTCGTTTAATTTGTGCAGGGGAATTTGAACATTCAGCACTTCAATCTAAATTATCCTGTTGGGGTAATTTATAGGGAAAAGGGGTGAAAATTTTTAATCAGCTTGCCAGCACTCAGAGAAAACACATGCTTCAGTCTAATGAGAATCACTATGGTTGGATGCACAAGGAAGGGGCGAACAGTCCAACATCTCAGAGTCTCAGGAGAACCTTCTGGATTTCTCTTGTAAATGAGACCTCAGCCGACAAATCAACCAGAACTTTGCATGCGAACGTGAATGGCGGCAGGGCTTCTGTGCTTTTGTCGAAACCACAGACTAGTGTGAATGCAAGAAATTGATATTTTATAGCTGGGGGATATTGCCATCTCGGTTCAGATGTCCTTTAAAATGTCCGTTAATGGGAAGAATTCCTGCAGTGTGGTGTGATTATCAATGACAGGCCAATCAATAGCTGCGGCCATGAGGACCTTTCTCCCAGTCAAACCTGTTCTCCCCCACTCAGTGCACCATCTCTCTCTTCTCTGTCTGAGAAGAAGCTCCAGACTCATTTTGACCGAGGAGTTGGCTCAAGTCACAGTTTCCTTTTACTTTGCTTTGAGACAGAGATATAAATGTTCATATCACTTCATAACAGTGTTCTTAAATCCAGTGGTATGTCCCTTTAAGAGGACGGCAGCCCTGATAAGGTTCATTTATGCAATGTTGTTGCTTTAAATAAACATAATCACCCATTTAAGGCATGTATCAGTCTGCTGTGTGGGGTTTACCGTCGTCATAAATCAAACTTGACTAAGCAGTAAAATGAGATGACAGTCATTACATGAACCAACATAAAGACATCATCCAGATAAACGGTCTGCACGTGCAATAAAAAGCTTCGAAGGCATTTTTGGCGATAAAAATCCAGTAAAGATTCACCCAGAAATAAAATCATCAAGTTATACGGCCACTATCAAACTCTTGGGGTGTATTTCATTGTGCTGGGCAGGCTACGGCTTGAACTGAATCAAAGATAAAGCCCTAATTGAATTGTTTGAAGCTGGTATACAACATGGAGTTTGACCAAATTTCATGTATTTTCTGCTGCACTCCAGTTTCAACTACAAAATGAACTGCAAAACTGTCATGACATTTATCTATCTATCTATCTATCTATCTATCTATCTATCTATCTATCTATCTCATCTCAAAATCAATCTGTTAAACGGTTGTTGGGAAACTTCACCTAACTCATAAACCACACAGACGTCCATCACCATTTGGAGCCGCTGCTGTTTAAGCGAACTGAGCGTAAACCGCTGTGACTAACCGCGTTCTCATTTCCTTTTTCCTGATACAGTAAATTAACTTTCATGAATAGTAATAGCCAATTTAGATAAGCAGTGAAATTGGGTGGACACCGCTGAATTATCCATTCTTCTCCGTCCTGCTGTCTGCTCGGCTGTATTCTGTGACTGTTAAACAGAAACAGCGGCGTGACCTGGGAATAGAGGCTCATAAAAGTTGCAGGAGAGACACTGGTTGCTGTTATGTAATCTGCGCCTGGTCCAGCATGCTGGTAGTGGTTGTGCATCATCATCTTTGAACACTGTGCCCTTGAGCAAGGCCTCTACAAGCAGTGTTATTGTCTCGGTGGGGTTCGTCTCAGTGGGACCCGGTTTTCTTCAGACCCACAGAACTTTATTTGGAATTCTACTTGAGATCTCGAGTTTTCCAAAGATATCAAGCATGTCCTGCTGAATTACAGAGAAATATGTGTAAAATAATGCACAAAGCATGTCGATATTTTTTATTTGATGTAATGCTGCAGCCATAAAACAAAGGCATCTTGGGTATCTTGAGTATTTCACTCAGTGTAAGTGTGATGGAACTTCAATGAGGCGTTGCAATCTGCAGATACAGGATATCCGGTGTATGGAAAATATGTTATTTCTAATTTTTAAGTTACTTTAGGTGAAACTGAAGGAGAAATCAGAGGTTCATTCTCACCAGAACATACATGGGCAAGGGTTAGACCTGGGGAACGGGGATGGATCCGGCCTGCGAGAAAATTGAATCTGGCCCTTGAAATACATCATGATTTATAGTTGAATCCAGCCTCCCTGCCAGATTTACGTTTGTATAAGGAAACAAATCTTTTGTTTATCTGACAGAGATGCTGTGCTGTGCACCGACCCTCCTGCAGGTGGATATGAGCTGGTTTGAGCTTGCCATGGCAGCTCCTCCTGCACACGCTGTGGGCAGCGCGCAGGCTGCAACTGAACAACGTAAGAGCATTAAAAACAAACACAGGGGCTTTCTTGTGAATGTTATTAGACTGCGCTGTGGGCAGGTGAGCAACAAAATGTCCCATCCCCTGGCACCGGCCTGTCTGGAGTTTCCCTACAGAGAGCACAGTGAAGCATTGTGGGAAACTACCGGCACTGCATGCACAGTTATTATTTGCTTATTTGGTTAAAATAGAGCTGATGAACATTTGCGGACCATACTGAGGATTTCCATGTAAAGATACTGCGAGCCTTGAATCAGCTGGAGAGCGGGACAGCTCCACTGAGATGTCACATCACATGGTGATGAGCTCTGAATATATGAAACAGCAAAAATTAATCAACTGATTATGACAGGAATTTGAAAAGGAAAATCAATATAGCTGAATCTGTTTTTGAAATTTAAAAAAAAGACCCACTGGCACAGAATCTTGACTTACAATACATTTTAAACTTTATCTCTCTATCTGGCCCTGGAAACAAGAAGGCTGCCCACCCCTGCCACAGAGCAACGCCACTTCATGCTATTTCAGACATCCTTTGCTTCCCGGCCGTGGCTGTTTACACTTCACCTAGGCAGGCAGTCACAGCCTAACAACCAAAAATAGACCTCGTGCCACCAGCTATGACAGAAATTTCAACAACACTGACCTCTGCGTCTTTGTGTTTTACATGCTGAGGCGCAACATGTGCACTGAACCAAGACCCTCAACGCAGCAAAGATACGTCCTCTCCGTTATTTCGACATGAGCTCCAGTGGCCTCAGCAAGGCAGATCTGAGGCATGCTGCAGCCCCACTCATTGTACTCAGTCTCATATCTATAATAACCTATCACAGGGAGGAGCGCGGCATCATCTTCTGCCCGGCCAGTAAGACGGCATTTACCGAGTTTTATCAGCATCACCTGCAACGCGCTGCTCTGTGGCACATTCACCACTGTTGCTTGATATTCAGACTGCCTTTCAGAGCGGTCTGAAGGGAATCATTATGCTTATTTGTCTTGTCATCGCCGCCACGCTTAGTATGCAGCCTCTCAGAACGCTGTGACAATAATGCATCTCCAGCAGGAAGACAAACCACAGGAGAGACTGATACACCCTCTCAGCGGCGGATGGTAACTGTGACATATTTATCTGTATGCCTTAAAACATTTATTTTAAGGCAGTTTACTGGGACCAGGCAGTTGGTTTTCTTTAAAAGTGCTGCCACAGTATCCCAAAAATCTCAGTCAGCATTGCTCTTCTTGCTTATGTAAGTTGTTACACGTTGCTGAACGATCTCCACTTATTTGACAGCTTAACTCCACGGTGCATTTTAATTTGTTTGCCTACCATAGAATTTTAGGATATTCCCTGTCGCTGTATTGCCATGGAAAACCTTTAACTGTATAATGTCAGTATCACAAAAACAGCCTAGTTTTTAACTTGGCTAGAGTGTGTTTTTCAAAGTTATTAAAAGGGGTCTGATATGATTTATAAAGTCCAAGGGTCATCGAATTTCCTCAACCCACAGCGGCAGTGGGGTGAGGTGCTTACGTCGGGCCCCAGTGCACACTGGTTATTAGTTATCAAGCACACACACATATTTTACTAAAAATGTGTTTGATTTCAGTCGAACAAATCACTTAGGCTGTCGTATTGGGAAAGTAATGAGGTAAAAGAGAATCACGGACAGCACTCTGACACGTCAATTAAATCAAAAAGTCAACTAATTAATCAGCATACACACATAACTATAACTGTTACCGGGAAGGCATGCAGGTAAAAAAACACATCAGCAGGTGAGTTACTAGATAACCAGCCTAGAAAGTACAGTAAATATGTACAGCTGACTTATTATTAGTATTATTTTTTAATTTCTTACACTGATAAAGTGTTTCTGCAGTCAGTTTAACCAGCGGCTTGTTGCTTCACAGGACACAGAGATGCCTTCATCAGCTCATCTCTGTGACTGGGCGGTCAGAGAAACTTTTAAAGAATCACTGATGTGCCATTACTACAATTCAAAACCCTCTATAACACGTGTGTGTTGTGGTGTAAGGAAATGGTCCAGTATTTTGTGTGCAGTTATTAAGTAATTTGTTCAAGGTTGCTTTCCTAATCATGCGATAATTGGTGGAGGGAAAATGGACCGCCAATCAGACCGTGAGTGTGTGTGTGTGTGTGTGTGTGTGTGTGCAGATGTGCTCAGCTGGTCAGTGTTGACTTGTTTTTGCACCTAAACTAGATATATTGTGTCATCTCATCACATGATCAAATAGAGACTTCACACTGGACAACAACACACATATTAGCCACCAATCATCACTGCATGTCTGTGTCATTGAAGAAAATAAGAAACTATTTGTTCAGTTGAATCTTTTTTTATATAGTTTACTTATAGTTTTTTATAGTTTATGTAGAAAGGCGTAGAATTTTATCATAGATTGCTACAGACAATTTCACCAAAACAAAACAAAACAAAACAAAACAAAACAAAACAAAACAAAACAAAACAAAACAAAACAAAACAAAACAAAACAAAACGATGGAAATGAGTTTGCCTTTTTGAGGGCATCTACAGCATCTGGCGTAAACCCTCAGGTAGATTCTTCTTTGAGCTCAGGTGTATATTCGAGGTGACGCACTGAATCACTTGTAGGAAGTTGGAGGGCCACTTTCTCTACGGGCCCCTACACCCCACAGGCCCCAAGGCAATCACACTGAAGTTAAAGGGGCACTATGCAAAGTGCTGATCAACTGAGGCGAGGACCCTCAACTGACAGAAATGTGCAATAACCAATTTAATTTAATAATTTATTAGTGGGTTGAGCCGATGACAGGAACCATGTAGACACAAAGTTTTTGTCAGCTGAGTCTAAACACCCTCTCTCACAGCACCCCATGGCAATTTTGCAGTGAACTTTTAAAAGAAAAAAAAACTATTTGTTGATATAGTTAGACCTAAAGAGGTATCTAAATAGAGTTTTCCTAGACTACATGGATATAATCTATAAAAATACTGCATATATCTCTCATATTTCATTGTGAGATGTTGTAATCCAATAGAGAGCCTCATGCATGCAGAACAACCAGCCGCTGGAGAACCGAGTCAGTATCTCTGGGTATTAAAATGTTTTGCAAACATCAAATAAAGCTCATCACAGTATTACAGCTTTGTCGCACAACAAATAATTTACTCACTATGGGCCAAGGTAAGTTCATATCATCTCCACAGATAACTCCATACCCTGATGCCGTGCTTTTTTGTGTGTGTGATTACGGTCTGGCCTCTAAGAAAACGAAGGGCGGCCAATTCCACATCCCTGATGACAGTGAATCTACGGAGAGGCAGTTTTCAGCCACCCCGCAACCCCCAGATTTTTTTTTTCTCAGCAGACATTCAAATGAAAGGTGGCCCGCTGAAGCATGGCAATCATCTCCCCTTTGAGGAGCGCGAGAGAGGAGGACTCTCCAGCAAAGTGAAAGCACATTTCTCAAGACATAATCAGAGGGCGATGATGATGATGGTGATAGAAGGTGCTTTAGGATGGGAAGCCAGGCCTGTCCCTCAGTGCCCAGCAGAATAATAACCTTCATCTGAATGGAGTGTATGTGTGTGACTGTGCATGCGTGTGTGTGTGTGTATGCGTGTGTGTGTGAGTGTGTGTGCGTGTGCGCGTGTTTAACAGAGGATGTTCTGTCTTGAGCGATGCTCCCACTTCAGTGTTCTGCCAGCCAGCCACTTTCCCAGCTAGAGAGCACAGTTGTTTGTGAAATCAAGGCAGCAGATGGGTTGTATAACCCCCTCAGGATGTACAGGGACTAATCCCTCAGCTGGGGAAAAGAAAATAGCCGAACTGAGGATGTGCTTCAGTGCTTCTACATTTTCTACATCTATAGCATAGAGCTGTATGTGCAATCACAGGCTTATAGAGGCAATCACAGGCCGAGGATACTTAGGAGGAATCAAACAGCCTCGCTGATTTTTATTCTTATCACTTGAGCGCAAACCACTGAGGTGGCACAGCAACTGTGAATGTATCTATTACATTTCTAACAGTGATAAGGCGTGGCCAGTGGAATGTCCAAGTACATCTTTTCACGCAGAGAAGCAATAATTATAATGCTGGGAAATAAAGGCATGCATGTACACGGGCGTCCTTGTGGAAATTGTTAATAAAGAACTGTCGACTCCGTAGCACCATGTGTGTACCATTCTGATGGGGAACTACATGTCATACTTCCAAAGGCAAGAGCTTATTGCTTTTGGGGTAGGGGTGAGGGGAGGCACCCAATTGCAGTGAGTGTGATAACAAAGCAGGCCTCAGGCAGCAAGAGTGACCCGCTGCGACTGGGGTTTCGACACAGGCGAGAAGCAAGCATGTAAGCACCGCAGAGACACGAGATGTGCCGATTATTTTCACTGCTAACGAAGTGGCCAGCGTGCAGTGAGATCCCTGAAGGCCTCGTTACTCATTCATTACGAGCACGTTCAAAATAAAGGTTCAAATGTTACCGCAAATCCGTCACGGGGTAGGACATACCCACGTGAAGAAAAGAAAAAAAAACTTGAGAATGTGGCTGATGCGTGGAGGAGCATGTGAATCGAATCTGAGGACATCCAACCTGCCTGCTGCAAAGACACAAATCTGCCATTTGTAGCGCCACCTACTGGTGGACACCAAACTACCTTTGCAGGGAAGAGTCCTGTCAGCAACACAGTGCAGCTTACTGGTGACTGGACAAACTGGTGTGGAGTTGTGGGCAGCTGTACGATAACCCACACACACAGCAGCACCCCAAGATTTATTGGTTAATAGCAGCAATATTGTTATTGATTAGGATGATTCATATAGTGTGTCACTCCACTGATACTATGTTCCATATCTGGTGCAAATATTTCAAATCTTGAAAAAGCTTGAAAAGGAGAATTTATAGAGCAAGCTAAGCTGTTGAATGAGGAAACTGGGGAGCCTTTGCTGATTCTTAATTTCGTTTGATCTGTCTTCTATTGTCTTTTATTGATTTTTTTTTTTAAACCTGATGAGTTTATGACTTGTTTTATTTATTTGATTTGATTTGATTCTTTACCGCCTTTTGTATCACTTTGTAAAGTGGATTCTGTACTGTGGATTCTGTGCTGTGCTGTATAAATAATGATTATTATTCTTTTGTTATATGTGGATTCAATATGGTGCCTTGTCTTACAGTTTTGTGAATTAGTCAGAACTCCAGAGGCTGTAATTTCAAACATATTAAGTCACTGTCATATGATTCAGTTTTTAGCTGCAGCCGAGATTAGTATGATGCAAACATTAAAAAAAGGGAGTCACACAGGTTATGCAGCTCACTGGAGCAGGTTTGGGCTTTTTATACTGGTTCCAGGTTTTAATCTTTAATCTTTAATCTTTAATCTGAAATGATTCAAATAGAGATTTCATACTTAACCCAGCAAGCACAGAATGTTTTCGATGTCTGTCTGACAAAATGAGATGACATTTTCCATGCCAAGAGAAATGTTCATCTTTGAGTTTGACAACAGTCACCATGCCTGGATGAGCGATACCTGATCCGGCCTCTTTGTGACATTTGTGTCTCATGGCTTTGTCTTGAATGGCTGCAGGGATGTCCTGATGGATGGACACACACAAGCATACAGAAAGAACACACACTGGATCACATTTGCAAACATGGACTGTAATACACCTGCAGCGGCTCCACAGGTGCATTATTAAGTCCTTTAAATTACTGTGCATGACCTGGCAAAAATGTTTCTTTGCAGAGAGGATGATGAAGATTTCAGGTCAGACAGATGCAAATTGCGAGTGGCCTTAGGCTGGATTGTGGTGTCTTTGGGAAGGAAGGTCACAGCAGTAAACAAATGGGCCACGGAAAACAGCTGGAAGTGTATTATCATCTGCAGCTACATGTACCTGCATCTCTCCATTGCACTGAAATGCACTGAAATAGTTAGAAATGCCTGAACATACAGAAGCTGCTCTAAAACATCTACTAATGTATGCAGAGTGTGAGACGATCAATTTTTTTTCTAAAATTGAAATGAAATCATTCATAGCTTTGGCTGCTATTTCAAATACTGACCTTTAACTAAAACTTTTATCTTCTGATATTTCTAGTGCACCCAAGGGCCGATACCCATCTGTGCAGCCTGTCCACACTGATCTCAGATCAGATGGTAATTTGACTTTAATTCATGGCAAAGGGCCGGGATTTTCCGGAGACAGGGTGTATTTGAACGCCTTTCTTTTTTTCATGTATGCAAAGCATTATGTATGCCGGTGCTGTAGCCTTTTCCTTTGATATGATTTCAAATGATCCTTTTGTTGAGAAACACATCAGTTTTTTTTCCCCCATTGATTCAATAACCTGATTTCCTGTACAATTCAGAATGTACTCGTGGCTTTCAAAGCTGTGATTAAAAGACAATCAAAGCTGAGCTTCAGTATGAGATTTCTATCAGAAACAACCAGAAGACAGTCAGAGAGCACAAACCTCTGACAACACTAAGTAGTTCTCCAAGTTGCTCTCACACCCAAACCATTAAAAATAAGCCAGGAAACAGAGAAATGGAGTTCAGCCTGTCAGAGAAGAGGAATAGTAATCTTCAGTATTTGTCTCTGTTGCTAAACTCCATTTTTCCCACAGTTGCAGGGCTTCATTTCCATTTTGGTTGACGGCTGGACACGCAGAGACAATCAGTGGCTGAGACTGAGACCGGACTTACCGTCCTCCTTCACCAGCACCTCCTTCTGGCACATGTCCTGCACGTTGACGGTGCAGTTGACGATGAACTCTGGGGTGGAGCAGTCGTTGTGTGTCATCTCCTCACACTGATAGCACTGGATCTGCAGAGCCAGCCCTGCAACACACACACACACACACACACACACACTATCAGTTATCTACCTACCTA
>OMLB01001062.1:3597-31800 GCA_900302555.1 Myripristis jacobus
AAAATTGCCCTCACATGAGACAGATCTGTTGTTTTGAGAACAGCAAATACCGGTTTGATTTTTTTTTTTCCAATTCTGGCCAAGGGCAATATTACAGACTCTACCAAACTTGCAGATCGTAACTTAACTGTGTGGCAACTATGATAATTAGGGTTAGGACCTAATTTATGAAAATTGACATTACAGATTAACAGTCTCTGTTAACTGTTAACAGTTAACAGTTGCTCAAGTCAAAGTCAAAGTTCCCATCCTAATTTACTGTATTACACAAGCACTTCCAAAATCTTAAAGAATCTTTCCTCACTTTAGGATAACCATTAAGCCATCCCAACAGTTTCACTTCTCCACCAGTAACTAACTAACTTGTTTATCCCATACGACTGTGTTTTAATTGCTTTTATGGAACCAACAAAACATTAATTAGCAGAACTTATTCTCCAGGTTTTATGGTAGACCCAGAGGAAGTGTTATTAAAACTTTCCCAAAAAGAATATCTTGAACTTTCTCTACCGAACTT
The DNA here is from genome assembly GCA_900302555.1 of Myripristis jacobus. Classification (NCBI taxonomy): domain Eukaryota; kingdom Metazoa; phylum Chordata; class Actinopteri; order Holocentriformes; family Holocentridae; genus Myripristis; species Myripristis jacobus. The sequence goes on from OMLB01001062.1 coordinate 4,115, forward strand.
TCCCCACATCTCCAACTCCTCTGTCTTGAAGTCAAATGGTCGTTTTTGCTCCACTGGTGTGATGTTGCTGTTAAACTAGCAGTTTCTGCTGGTCGGGTGTTTCTTTGAGAAAAAACAGTTGCTACAAAGTAGAATTGAGTCTGGCGAGATGAGAAAAGTACTGTGGGTTGCTAGGTAACAGACATAAAAGGATTTGCCTCTGTAATACCAAAGACTTTTCCTATTTTAGATTTAAGATGGCCGTTTCTGTTGCACTGCCCCTGGACCCCCTCCACTCTCTTTGTGAAGAGTCTTTTCTGCTGCGTCAACAGGAAGTCAGATCTGTATTCTGTTATGACACATTCCAGCAGATTTCCCAGAAGGCCATGGAGTTTGCCCTGAGATTATGAAGCGCTCCCGAGGGACCCAGCCGTCCTGAGTGGGCCGTGGTACCATGTGACCCCCCTGGACTCTTGAAGGCCTTTTCCATCGTTTTCACGAGGACATTTCCACAGTTCAGTTTATGCTGTGCACATGCATGTAGCCGAAGCACACAGCAGCCGAAGCACACAGCATAAACTGCAGATTCTCCACCCCGCCCCCTTGGTGGACATTCAAAGTATAAGCAATCAATAAAAAATACATTATTTGATTGCCAAGTAAATTATGTAATGACGAAGAAAAGCACAGTAACACCACATAACAAGAACATTTACTCACAAGATCACACATGGACGTTAATTAGTATGGTTTGGTCCTAATTTCGACTTGAGCCTCGTTGCTGGGTACAATATCAGCTCCTCTCCCCAGGGCCCCTCCAGCTTGGGACACCAACTTTTTGCACCCCGGTGCGAGCCAGGCACAACAAACTGAAATCTTTGAGATGGGGTGAGAAAGGCCAATGTCAGAGTGAGGTGCTGAAACTCAAGAGTCTGATTTATAACCACTGAAATAGACAGCTTTATTTGCACATTTGAGGCATCTCATTCCTATAAAGCTATAAAGTATTATTACTATTCATTTTTATTTTACACTCGTTAGCAACGTTCCAGGGGCAAAGCCATCATTTCAGAAGTGAGGGGGGTAGAACAATGAGGAGTAAGATTCCTCCTCATCCCTCGTGTCCGCTGTGCCCCTGCATCCTACTGAGCTTTCATCTCCATGTCTGGTCTCAACTGATATTTCTCTGTGCTATGTATACTATATGGATTTTATTGTGCTCTTATATGGTGTGTTTTTACAGTGTTTTCTATGTTTCTTCTACAACTGCTTTCTAGCATCCCAAAAAGGTAATAATGTGTCCCATGAGTTGAGAGCAGCATGGCAGTGCCTTATTTCCCAGAGGACAGCTGCTGTGCTGACTTTTTTTAATCTGCATGTTCACCACTCTGAAGAAAATGTTTCAGACAGCACACAGGCATTTACATAAAAGCCATAATACAACCTGGAGGATGTTCTTTAATGTGACTACGATCATTTTGTACTCGGCTGTACCGCCTATAGTCACGTCACTGTCACTGCCTTTACCGTGGTAAAAATCTGCCTCTAAGGTATTATTGCTGTAATGTAACATCACAAATGTGACTATTTTTATGAGACGCATCACTGCTACATGTTCATCTTCATCATCATAACTGTTCATATGGCCATTTTCTGAAAATAATCTACAGAGTATCACACAGAAAGATGGTTAAAACAACAGGGAAAGGGAGGAAAATGTAAACACTGAAAGGACAATTACAGAAGTAAGGACAAACAAAAGTTTTAAGGTACAGAAGTAATTTTTTTTTTTTAAAAAGAAAGCCTAAGAGAAAGCCAAGTTTATGAAAAGAGATCTGAACAGAGACTACATAACAATGCAGTGCAGTTTTACTATCACAGTTTCCCAGGGTAGGGATGGTGAGAATCTGCTTTTACTGAAAAGGTTGTGATGCTTTATTGCTCCCTGTAGGGAAACTCTCTTCTCTAAATAGCTTTGTGCCCTCAGCAAACTGCCTCAGCAGCATCATGGAGTATTTTTGTGGTTAAATGTCTTTGTGTAGCACTAACCTGCCTACATGTGACCATTGTGCAAATAAGTCTTAAAGGGATAGTTCACACATTTTGTTGTTCCGTGACTGGATGGTCCAAATGCTTTAAGCCGCCTGCTGCTGAGGTGGACTTCAGCATCCAGTGCTCGGTGATGATGAGAGGGAGATCGTACCACTACCATCCTACAGAACAACTAGGGGGAAGTGAGGTAATGTCAAATTTTTCAAAACAGGTTAACTAACTGGGGTTTCTCACATACAATAGAAAATGCAATCAGTGTCACTAAGTTAACATATTCATTAGTAAGTACTTCTCAAAGACATTTGATGGCCTTTTTGCTCTGTAGGACAGCACCGTGCACAGAGAAAGAGGGTTGATACACACCAAGATCCCAAGCTGGATTTGAACCGAAGACATACCCAACATAGCAAGCTTTTGAGAACTTACAGTCCTATCTGTCCTTACACAGTAAACCTCACCTAGCAAGCAAAGTTAATGAGAAATCTGTCCTAAACCACTTGTCAATGTTGTCATCTGTTGTCAGCTGTTGGCAAGGCAGTTTGCATCTCTAGGTCCATTTTGTTATGTCTTTGTTGTCTTCAGATGTTTAGGTCTGAGAGTTTGATTGCACCTATATGAAAGCCGTAGATGAGGATCACACATCAAACTTCCTGAGTGCAGTGAAACATTTGAAGCCCAGTGCAGCCCAACATATTTTTCTTCTGAAACTATTTGCTGACCAGCAATGATGCATCTGATTTGTTACTGTGATTTGTGATGGTTTAATGGATGACACTGTATATGTTTACCTACTGATATGTCATAAAGTAAGTGCTAAAATACTTCGAGGAAGGATTTCATAGGAAGTAAAAGTAATTGAAAGTTGATATAAAAATAGAAGAGATTAAAAGTTTCACTGCTGGTTGAGGATGAAATCAGACCTGTGATCAGTGGATTCAGAGTCCTGCAAGCTGACCACAGCACCAAGGAGTTCCCAGATATTATTACCCACATTCTAGCACACAATCACATTACACATCACACTGAGGGCAATCCATGACAAATTGGAGAAGTGACTGACTCATAAACTTTCTGCTTCTGTTGTCACTTCCGCACCCAGCAGAGATGGAGCTATGACTTTTTTTGGGCTTATAACCGGTCTGTTTTGGGCACGTCTGCAAGCAGCCATCTAATGGCCTGTCTCTGCCGGTCAGAGTTAGCCTTGTTTGCAAAAAGTCAGCAGCTCCACTGTCATGAAAACCAAGCTGAGCCAGGCTGGACCACAAATGAGCCAGACCAGCCCAGGTTGGAGCTGGCCACAAGCTTTGACACAAAACATGAATAGTCGTTGAGTGTTTCATAAATATTGTGACATCTGGTACTTTAATGAGTCCTTTTTTCTTGTAATGTTGGATGAATTTCTTTTGACAAGAAGAGTGCAGTCAGTAGAGTGCAGATCTCCGCCAGGCATACAGTATCTCCCCTTGTCCAGACTATAGGCTACCCGCGTCTGGGCTCCCCTATGTGCTGACCACAACTCAGGAGAGACTCATCAGCTATTGGTATTGTCAAACGCTCTTCAAGTTACAACTTAAACTACTGTATTGACTACTGACTACTGATTCAAATATAATACAGTACAATGCAGAAAATATACCATGAAGCTCCCAAAGCCTCTGGAGTTCAGCTGTTTTTTTGTTCCCTGTATATGTTTCACTTCATTACACACATTATTCTGGTGGTCAGCTCTTTGCCAGGGGTCATATGGCTGACCATGCTTCAAAAAGAGCATGAAATCATGTAGCAAAACTCAAAATTAAAATCAAAGGTCTCTCTCTCTTTCTGTCTCACACACACATCGCATCATTTTTTACAAGTGAAGCATCAGGCTATGTAGCCTATTTTAACCCCTGCTCTGACACTTTTGACACTATTTTTTCCCATGTCTGTTCTATGTTCTGTTGACTTTCCTGTCAGCACTGTGTAAACCCCAAACCCAACACACGTCCTGGATTTCATCATCAGAGCGAACATAAAAAAACAGGCTGGCTAGACAGTGAATGAGGTGAGGGAGCAATGTAGCGTCCCTGCAATAAGACAGAGTGAGGTAGCAGCAGTGGTCGATCGAGCTCAGTGAAAAGAGAGTGAAAAGAGAGCACGAAAGTAGCACAAACAAACGTTTTGAATCACTGCAACCACGAGAGGTTCCTCATTTTATAAGCATAACTGTGTGCAAAAATGTTTAGGCTGATAGGCCCAGTAGTTTGTGAGATTAGCTGCGGAGACACAGACACACAGGACCAAACAAATGATCCCACGCTGCTGACTGAAACAGGCTTGTCATTTGTAATAAGCTGTGACCAGCTTGGTGCCTGGAGAAGAGCCAAGGACGGTTTGTCCCCATCAGCAGGGACGAAGGCTGCTGTCCAGTCATCAAGCAGAGGGCCCATTACTGTACGTAGCCTGCGCAAAGCACATTTACAGAAGCACAAGCCCTTGACTTCTCAGCGTCTCTAGGCCCAGTCTGAGGTTAGTCAACACGGGAAAATTATGCTCCGTCCCTGCCTAAGAGAGTTTTGCAAAAGAGGTCGGGTGAAATAATTCCACTATGATGTGAAAATGAACTTTCTGACTTCAAACTTCTGAAGTCGTCCACATTAGTTTTCCTAAAAGTAGCAGCGCTGTTGTGTTTTGATGACTTGATATTGGGCAGAGTGGGTTAGTCTCTCTGCTGGAAAAATAGTCCCTGGGGAAACGTTTGCTTTATACAGTGAATTACCAGTTCTGTGGTTTATAAATGGCAATGACTTCATTAGCCGCAGAACCAGAACATTATACGGTGGGTGTTTCAACCAAAAATTCAAATTTGAAAGCTGAAGGGATTTTGATATATGTTTGAAGTCTTTACTACCCCTGCATAATTCACACAATGGTTTGTTGCTGTGTAAAATGGGGTAAATTGTAGTAAATGGCCCAAACATTCAAAATCACTGGTATGGTCCTTTAGCAAAATATCATTTGACAATGTTTTGTAGAGCAACCAGTTTCAATATTTACCAGTGTTTCATTGGTTTCTATAAAATTAGTATCTGGGAGAAGCTGAAATAATGTCTGTCTCCGTTCTGTCACTCTGGCGCTGAAACCAAATGTTGATTCAAGGTGCCTTGTTCTCAGATCACGCTGTATTTTTGGAGACGTCGACTGTTTCATACCATGCCGTGGCTGAACACAGCTAATAGAAACGAGTGTCAACTGCTGTGTGATGAATCAGCTGCTGGCCGGCTGTGATGTGGGATTGACAAAGAAGCTACAGAACTGGGGCTCAGTCAGCTGGCGGTAAAGACAACTAAAAATAAGTCCAGTGAGGTGTCACACATACGAGCAATGTGGACAAGAATAAACTGGAGATAGTTGGGCATGTCACACACACACACATACACTGTACGTTTTCTCACACAGTGGAGTGAGGCTGGACAAAAAAAGTGGGTATTTACGAATGTGGACCCTCAGACATGAGTGCAACTCATTCAAGAGACATAGACACACACATATGCACACACACACACCAACACACTGGCAGTGTCTTGTCCATAAACCAGCAGACAGTAGGAGGCAGCTGATATTTCTGACGTCTACATGATAGGAGTAACACTGATGCCACCAGGTTCCATTTGTTCTAGGTGTGTGTGTGCGTGTGTATATATGTGTGTGTGTGTGTGTGTGTGTGTGTGTGTGTGTGTGTGTGTCTGTACTATGGATTTGACCTGTAGGGATTTTTGAAGGGTGGTACTGATACTGATATTTCTGAAACCTGCAGCTGATAATTTTGTGCTGGGCTGTCACATATGTCACTAAACCTCTGGACTGAGACACAGACTTGGGTGGGTTAGCAGCTCGTTGAGGCTGAGATCAGACCAGATGCTCCTTTAGCAGCTGTCGGCGTCTTTTTCGAATTGTTTTCTGCTTTGTTTATCTGCTTCGGGCACCTTATTGTTTTTTTGCACTTTGTCACTAAAACACCTACAGGATAATCCATGATGAGGTGTGTCCTGGAGGATTTTGAATGAACAATGTTGGAGTAAGGAGACACAAAGTGGAGCGCATTAAAACTCTGTAACTCGCCCCTCAGAGTGGATTATCGTGCTTACACCATGGCCACTTTCCAACTGTATAAAATGTGGAGACGTAATTAATTTAGGGAACAATATACTCTGAGAATAAACATGTTTCTGCTAACATTAATGTCACACAGGTCAGACTAATATCTGGATACTCACCGGTATGTATTACCAGCACTTATACATTTTTTGGGGGGAACTGGCACTTCTCTAAAGCTCCCAGTAATCTTTATACCACTAAGGAGATTGGGCACAGCTCATCTGTGTCCAGCAGGGCACACACACACACACACACATCACCCTCCATGTTAGTGTTAGCGCTACTCATGGAATTATGTGTTTGTTGTCTTCGGACTTATGCCAGAGTTCATGAGCTTTTCTTCTCTGACTTCAGCACTGTTAACGCTCAGTGCCACTGATATTCACTACCATTATTGCTCAGCAGTGGCAACATAACCAATCACCTAAGGCGGCAAAAAGTTAGGAGCTCTCTCTGCACTCCCTTTGTCTCTCTTTCTCTCTCTCTCTGCATGCAGCAGCAGCAGCAGCGCCCCCTCCCTTTTAAAGGAGTGCAAGGTGAGGTGGGAGATGGTCTGAGGTGCTGGGGATATACTTCACAAACGCTGAGATGGAGGGTGATGGCTATAGTGAAATCACATTTAACAAAATAAAATGCAAACTATTGCGCCCTGCTGTCCTTAACACACACTTGAGTAATGTGGAAATAATGTCCATACAGTGACGCCTGCACCATTGCAAAACCTGGGATTATACTGGTTTATTCGCTAATAAAATAAAAACAACCACTTTTTGAGTTGGTTTACTCTTTATGTTTGATGGACAGGGACTACTTGGGCCCTGGTGTGTTGGGCAATCAAATAAACTCACCTAGGCAAGGCAAAGATTATAGTGTTTATATGCATGACTTCAAAAGAAAAGAAAAGAAGAGGATAAAGGAACAGATACAGGTATGTTATGCAACTTATAGTAGTCAATGTGATTTCACATTACAAACTAGATATTAAATTACATTAACATCTAACAGTACTTACTAGGTATCTAAGATCCTGACGTTAGCCATATTAGCTATTCATTTTCATTGGGTACATTGCAGTAAATTAATCTGATGAGCATTTTCTGTAGTTCTGGTTCATGCAGTCATTCATTCAAATTAGTGGATAAACTAAACCTTGTGCAATACATGATGCTTGTTTTATCCTTATGTGAGTCTAGATCTCATTTGATCTTTCTTCGAAATAATAACTAAAATAAATTGCATTTCATAATTTTAATATTATCATGCTATCGGTATACAGAGCTGTTATAGTTCATCAAAGTTATGTAATATTTATGCTTGGTGCATTCATGACCTGTATCGCTCCCCCACCTGATGTTTCCTGTTTCTCTCTGCTTTATACAGTGGAGCGAAAAACAGCAGAAAATGTCGCATGCCATCCCCTCTCTCTCTTGCTTTTTCTGTCTCTCTCTCTGTTTCTCTGTGTCTTTCCCACTCCCTGACTCCGTCTCTGTTATGCAGCATGTCATATGTAAGACTCTTTCACCGTGCTCTTTGTTGCGTTCAGTGTGTGTGTGTGTGTCATGCATTACATAACATCAGCTCACAGCTGCATGGCAGAACACATGTGATCTCATCATTAAATCTCATACACGTGCGTCTGTGAATGTCAATACGCTCTACTTAAACTCTGCTTGCCCATGTGTTTTTGTTCAAGTGTGTGTGTGTGTGTGTGTGTGTGTGTGTATGTATGGGTCTGTAAGTGTGTGTACAGTTGCACTTTATGTTGCCTATGTGAGTATGATGTTACGCATTTGCGTGCATGCACAAGATTTGAAAAGAAAAATGCTGTGTGTGTATGTGGGTTTTTGGCAAGTGCTTTCCTCTGCATATGTGTGTGATTAGTGCTATTGCATGAGCGGTTAGAGAGCCTGTGTGGTATACAAAAGGTTACAAGTTCAATTTCTGCAGCGGCAATCTGACATGAACAACGGCCAAGCCATGGTAAGAGCAGTGTTTGGTAGATTAATCAGTGAAGCTCGTGACACACCAACTTACAATCGCCTCTTTGGCTACAGCTTGTTCTCATTCTCAGGGCGTGAAATACCGCAGTTTTGTCCCACCCTTCTGGGTCTGATACCGACCCTAAAGGCACCATTAGGTGTGTGATACTGATGCAAAAGGCACCAGTTTGAAGCCAACGACATCCTTGGTATCAGTATGAGACGTGGGCGATGGTGATGAGGTATAAAGTCAATGAAGGGAGGTGGTCAGGTGGATGGTGGGCATGTAAGCCACAGGACCCTCAGGCACAAAACCTGAGATCAGTTCCCATTTTCAGCAAGACCTTCCGTGTGTCCATTTTCCATTTTGGTGTTACCCCTAACCTTTCCCTAGCCTTAACCAAGTGGTTTTATTGCCTAAACCTAACCATGTAAACATGATAAAAGCCAGAGAGCCAACCAAGCTGTGGTATTTGATGACCTGGGAATGAGAATGTGTTGATGGCCATCTGTGGTCCTGCACCATCCGCCGTCATTCACCCTCACCAGCGGCTGACCGGCCAGTTCAGCAGCGGTTTTAAAAAGTAATCCAAATCCATTCATACAGTGATTTTAACCCTTTGGCTCATTTACTACAGTTTACCAAGATTTTATATTGCAACAAACCTTTTTGGAAATCATGCCATTAGCAGTGCTCTTGTTTAGTCCATCGGCCTATGTCTTCATCAGGCTGTACAGTGTCGCCCCCCTCTGGAATAGCTACAAGCTGCAATAACTCCATAGGCTGCTATCAGAGGGCTCTTTGACTTCTGTGCTTATGTTGGTAAATGTAACACAAAAGCAATGTAATAAATGATGCATTTCTTCAAGCAGAAAGCAATTTTGTAAAGTAACTTAATACTTCAAAATGTCAGTAATATGTAATGCATTACATGTTGAAAGTAACTTGCCCAACATTGGCTGCAAGTAGCTAGCAAACTGCTCACCAGACAAACCTTTATGTTTGTCCCAGTAGCTGCAGTACACAAACAATCTGTACATCATCAAGTGGCCACTTCACTGACGGATTTCTAAGAAGAGGCCAAAGTCTTTCAGTAGGTGTGACTGCAGGTGTTCAGAGGTTTTGTCAGCACACAGCGGGTATATCGCACTTGGCAAAAGGAAGATGTGTCCTGTTCCTGCAGCTATGCTTTATGATCTAAGAATTCCATAAAGAGGATTTTCTAAATAAATATAAGAATGAAAAGCCAGCTTAGTGATTCAAACATTTTAACCACAAGGTCGGCCCAAATCATATATAAATACACAATCAAACACATTAGTAAATAAGAAAATAATGAGATCGCACTTGCCAAATGTAATAGAGACAATGCTAACCTAACTGAACTTATTTGTATCTTGCATGTCATTTAATTGCTGCTTTGTCCATCGGGCATAAAAAAAGACTAAATGAATTGATCAATACATTAAGCCCTTAATACTGCTTCAAAGAATTAGTTAAAGGGGCATTTTGAATGCTAACTGTTAGCCTCCTGCCGTTGAGGTGGACTTCCTCCCAGCTAACACTCTTAAAAATAACCGCCTAGCCGTAGTAAACAAACTTACTATGAGCAAATGACAAGACAGTTTCAAAATGTCGTGAAAATGAAGTGCTAATGCTAGTTTTTTATTTTAATTTTTAAAAAATCTTTCTGGTTGACTGTTTGGAGACTGCTGCCCCCTCCTGGGAGAGTTATTCTCACCAGGTGCAGAGGGTTTTCATGTTGGCTGTCAGCTGTAGTCTGTGTGGTGTGTTCATGGTCAACTTTTAGCAAGAGATGTGAGGTGAACAGCTGGCATCCCAAAATAACCACCTTGCCTTTAATTGGCCTGTGCTTGTTCACAAGCATTTATGATATGTCACAAATCAAATCCCATGTATTGCAAAGAGACCCACACATATACATGGATGGCGTGGTTTGGTAAAGAGTATGGAATTATTCCACTACAGTTTGCCAGAAAAAATTTAAATAACTGAATAATAGTTTTTAATGAATTGTCCATTTTCTATACAAAAAAGCACTGGAATTGGGTGGGGTAGAGATATTTAGATGAAAAATGTGCATTAATCATTTTGGCAGCTAAAAATTGTTCTCAGCAGGTACAGATTTTTTTTTTTTTTTTTTAACTTACCAGCCCATGACATGTGAGCAGAAAAGTTTATTTCATACACTGCCTGCAGCCCATGTGAGCCTGAGCAACACACTTGTTATAAATCATTCTGAACAAGAGCGACAGCTAAATGATTTCCAGCTGTAGACAGCTCAGTAGGCGCGTTCACAGCCAAGAGGCTTTGTTCTGGTTTTACTCAGGACAGTAGAAGCCTGGCATCAGAGATGGATGATGAGATGAGAGATAATCCAAGTGTTAATTCTTCACTACATCTAAGACAGCAAATGTGTGTAAGACAGCACATATACCTGCTAAGCTTATCACCTCAGTGATTTACACCTGTAGGCCATACAGAGAGCAGGAGCTTTATTGACCTGAGATGCCACTAACTGAGAATTTTACATCATTTACCATATTTTTAGGTGTAACCGCACTGGGTACCCGACTCTTCATACCAACATCAAGATACACAATTACAAGATAGAAGGTTGTGCAGGGTTGACAGCACAGTGATCTGATGACTCTGAAAGTCACAAGACCCCTGAAGAAACATGACAGCAATAAGCACTTAGCACCAAAAATAAGACGTATTTAGGGCCTTTTGAAAACAGAAAACTCTCAAATACAGCTTGAAACTAGATACTGAATACACTGGTGGGTTCTACTAAGTTACCCTACCCACAATGTTATGAACTGGTCTTTATACTGCACTGTGGAAGGTTACCAGTGTTTGGGATGTACGATGGCTGCTGCAAAAAATTGTTCCAAACAGTAATGAACAGCAGTTGTTGAAAACATGTGCTTGCATAAATAAAAAAAAAATATACATATATACACAGGACTGTACTGTGAGTTTTCCATTTTCAAAAAGGACATTTATAATGCTTTTTGGGCCATGGTGGACTGTGCTGAAGGCCAGCAAGAAGCTGCAGCAGAGCAGTGACTTTCTCTTCACTACCCCTGGTGGTGAGGTTGTGCTGTGTACAGTCATAAATGATAGGAATCAACATTTTAATAGCCTGGCTTGAAAATCTGATCCATCAAACCTGTCCTTTAACATGGGACCACCTAAGGTAAAACCTTCAGCCAATCAGCAGCTGTGGTCTAAAGCTTATTTGGGGTTCAGTTGGAGCCATGATGTGAATTCAGAAGCCCAGAGGCAATGAGTGACTTTTCTATGGTCAGTGTTGGCCAAAATGTCATAACTTGTACAAGTTAGTATTTCATATGTACAAGATACATTTGGAATTTGGTTGAAGTTAACCACGTCTTTTTTGGGTTTTTTTTTTTTTTACATTTTGCCTTTAACTGGAATGGCAAGTTATGATTTAAACTCCCCATGAAATGACTTCATATGACTTCTGTTTCCTGTAGAACAGAGCATCTTTAATAGGGACATCATCCTGCACTAGTGGATGTAAATAAAACCTTTCCAAATCTTTAAACATCCTCTCTCATGCACCTGTCCCTTCAAATAAATTGTGTCTCTCATCCCAAACTGATACCCTTTTGGGTTAATGTTTAAGTTTGTTCTGTCCTGTTGGTTTACACCTGAATGGATGAATAATCCCTCCCTGCCCTATGTCCCACCAAAACATCCCGTTTCAAGAGGAACTGCATAAAAACAAGAAAGTAAGAATCCATGTCATGGGGTCTTGAAACCTACAGAAATAAAAGTCATGGATTTAATTCTGGTTTGCGTCACATGAGGTATGAGGCTGGTCATTGTGAAAATAAAAACAGTGTGCAGAATGAAGTGCTGAGTGCACACAGAGGGACTCAAAAGTTCAGCCAAATTCAGCACAGACAGTTTAACTGTCTCAGTTAACCATTAACTCAAAATCATAATGAAAATCTAAGATATCTTGGTTACATGCTTCTGTAAAATGTCATGGCTGCTCAGACTGGTCGCTATAGCACCATTTTCCAGGTGAGAGTAAACATCCCACCTGACAATGAAGAGCTGCTCAGCCAGAGACTGTGTGTGCTGCCAGTGGGCTTACAGCAGTCTGTGGGATCAGTACAGGCCTGTGAACACTGAAACTAGTGAAACTAATCAAAAACATGGGTTTTATCCTAAAGAAATATCAAAAAAAAAGACTGGTAAAGGCCTTAAGGACCTCATCTGGAAGCACAGTAGTTTGAACCAACAATTAGATAACTATGTGTATTATTAACATGAAATTTTCATAATATTATAAATAATATTCACAGAAGCAATACATGCATAAATACTATCATACTTCCAGTGTTGGACAGTAACAAAGTACGTTTACTTGAGGACTGAACTAAATTATTATGAAATTAGATTTGTTTTGGGGTTTTTTTTTAACTAATGACCTTCAAAGACAAATATTGTACTTTTGACTCCACTCCTTTTCTATGAGGGTTGTCGCTACGCGTTACTGTGAAGCATAGCTTTGAAGTGAACTGTTGAAGTGCAATTGGCCACACACTGTGCTCCTCCCAGGAGAAAAAACAATCACAGTTCCCAGTCTCAACAGTGTGAAAAAAAAAAAAAACAGCTCCCAAAGTAACACAGAAATGAAAACAAACAAAGTGGATTACGCCAATACAAAAAAAAAACATAGCCATTTTTTAAAAAAGAAAATCAATCAGTTCTTTTCTTGTTATTTTAATATTTGAATCGGAAAGTAGATCCAGCTGATGGCGTCCACAACATAGTCTTACACCAAGAAGAAACGACCCAATAGCACCTTCACAGATAATTGCACCGTAATTGCACAGGAAAAAATGTGTACTAGGACTTTTATTGGCATGCTCCACTTTGTTTGCATTTGCTTATGTGCTAAAAGTTTATTTTGGTAACTATTTTGTTATGGTTACCCTTGGGGATAAATAAAGTATTTCTTATTCTTGTATGTGATTCCAGTTCTGAAGAGCATAGAGAGATAGAAATACAGTACTGTGGATTAGCAGCCCGAGGGGCAGGGAGGAGCTAACGAGGATTTTTCACCTCCATGTGGATTCATATAACGCCCAGGTTACTATACAGCCAAACACCCAGCTATTAACGTTCACTTTTGCTTTAACACCACACTGAACACACCATCCTGGGAAATAGATACTGCACGGTGAAGCTGCTTAATAATTTGTCTACCTGTGCTCTGCTTCATGGTAAGCGAGGCGCAGCATAAGACTACGACCTGCTTGCAAGTTGATTTTGACCACTTCTCAGGCCAAAAAGGTTGGGAATAAGTGGAGAAAAACAAGAATTCACTTTTTGGGTGGTTTCATGGGTTGGATCCTGTGGTCCTGCAGTACTACTGTTCATGTGGTAATAGCCTCCTGGAAGCCATAATACTGCTGGTGCCAGGAAACGTCTGTGTGTCGGAGTTCTGTCTTTTAATTCAGCTTGCACTGTTAGTGCTTCATAACCAACTGATGCTGACTGCCAGCATGTACAGCAGGAATATCCACCGCGGCTGCTTGTTTGTTTGAAATTTGACTGAGATGCAAAGCCAAGAAATGAACTTATTACACAAAGACAATCAGTGCTGTGTCCTCTTTTGCCAAGGAGTGGGCTGTTGTAACAGTGGGAGTTGAAAATAAAAGCCCAGAGGAATCTGTTATACAAGGAGCAGGACAGGCTTCCAGAGCATACCAGGATGCCACAACCGTTTTACAATGCCACCGCAGATCTGCCAACTGAGCAGAGGAGCGCAGAACCAGGACGTTCTGTGTGTCTGTGTGTATTGCTGTGCACATGTGGTGTGTGTTGGCATGCACGTGTATGTGTGTGTGTCTGTGTGTATGTGTGTGCCAGTATGTGTATGAGGGCTGTCACATTCCTAAAATATCAAATGAAGACAAAATAAGATGAAGATCATTCAAACTAATTTGATCCTTACATAAGCAGAACTCCGTCCCCCTTGCGTGCGTCTGTTTTATTTCACTGAGTGTGCTGTCCTGTACTTACCTACAGCCTGCTCTCATATTTCATGAAAACAACATGATGCACTAAAATGCACATACAATCTTTGTGCAAAAAAGTGAGACAACTTGAACCACAACTAAAGCCTTAACCCTGCCTCGGACACAACCACAACAACGTTGTTTTAGTTACTTCAGTTTAACCCATTAATGCCCAGATTTTCCCTGTATTTTCTTACTTATAATCATTTACCCAACCTTACATGCAAACATGTTTTTTGCATATTTTCTTAGAGTTTCTACTTGTATTTTTTAGGATATGATGTGAATGCGTTGCAACTTTATCTGCAAATGGACACATATCTTGTAACAACCAGTATTTAATATTATACATATTTTCTTCAAAACTGAGGGTGAAAAAGAAAGTAACAGACATATAGTAACTTCTTTTGTCCATTACATTTTATTTCATTTTAAGAAAATTACATTTAATGACACACTTATAAAGTGTGGCTTTTCTCAAGAAAACATTAAAAAATGTGGCTACCAGCAGTAAAGAAAGACATGCATTGCGATAACCAAATGAACCTTGTGACAACAATATCATATCTATAACTCTATCATAGGCAAGCCTGTTCAGTAAGAACAGGCTTGCTTACTCGCCAGGCTTACTCGCCATGCTTTTAACAGAAGTTTTCAACGTCCACAAAACTTCCTATGTTTCACACTTTTGAAACATCATGTGATTTTGTCCTAAAAACAGGCACAACATTACCATTATAACTGACTGATCATGCTCATTTTTAAATGCATTATAACTTTGCACTGTGCTAAAGCAAACTCAGAACATCATAAATGCTCAAGTCAACAACTGGGCCATCAGATCTTCCATCTGAACACGTCTTGTGCAGCCTCACTTCTTATCTCACACATGTAACACATATTTTGTTTCTTAGATCCTCCTTTTAACAGTTATTCAAATTCAACAGTGTCCTGTGATTTTGGACAGTGACTTTTGAGTCGGCCTTCACACTCTCCCAGTCCAGTGTGGAAATCTTTCAAACATACAACGTTTCAATAGAACATCACATTTCTTGCATGCAATAGAAGTGCGCCCACAACACCTTTGGCACCTCTGGTACTTTTGCCCTGTCTTTATTGGTAAGAGTTTGATGTTGTCTCCCAACATCATTTGTCGTGCAAAACTTGACCTCCCTCTGTGCCCACATGGCTTTTCCTCATTGCGTTGCAAAAGACTGTGAAACTATAGAGTGTAGCAGGTCCTCTCCCTTCATTTGATAGTAGTACCAACTGGTGGCCACTGCATTGTTTAGTGTCCACCTGAAGACTGGCCACCACCACTTTTTGATTGAATGCTCATCCTAGTGTGTGGTCAGGCAAGTCAGCTTCCACTTCCACTGCTTGTTATACTCACTAATGCATGTTGGGACAGGACGTCCACAGCATGCTTACTGTTGCCCCATCTTCTGGCACTGACCATTGAGTTTGACTCTTTTTCCATGTTTGTTGCAACAGTGACCACATTATTGTCCTTCCATCCACGAGGCATTCAGATTCCCATCTTTCTCTCTTGATTCTGAGTGTCAGTGGAATACCACACAGGTGATTTTCACTTAGTGTATCACAGCTGCCATTGCCCCTCTTGCACATCTCCTCAATTAATGACAGACTTATAAAGACATTATCATGGTAAAATTTGCATCCAGTTGGGGCAATGACTCTCTCAGCCAAGCTAAGAGCAATTTTTTGTCCTTGACCCAGTCCAGTTTAAGACACCTCTGTGTATTTCCCAGCATACGGCTCCACTAGATATGAAAAACCAGATGTTGATGCAAGGTTCCATGTCTTGTACCCAAAGCATGTTGGTTTTCCCTTTATAAACTGCTTACAACCATGTCATCCAAAGTATTCAGTCAACATCTCACCCATGAACAGATGCTCCACACTTGGTACTTCTTTGTTGAGCTCCTCAGGAAGTGGTCACACCTTGAAAGAGATCTGCCTCTTCCGACCAGAGAAGACGTCTATCTGAACGCAGTCGTTACAAGGGGTCTAAAGTACGCCACAGAATGCGAGCAGCTCATTTTCCTCCAGACTAAGTGAGCTTTTTTCCTTCTGTGTGGCATACATGTTTGACATGTCAAGGGTAATATCATGCAGAGATTTAGGATAAAGTGTGAGACATATCTCAGCAGAGTAATTTGTGTTTTCAGTGGGGCCCATTGTTTTAGGTATGAAGGGAGGAACGTGACAACCACTGAACTTTTTGTTGGGGACCGTGAATTTCCTGTCTTTGTTTTTGGTTGCTGGTACTGTGTACTTCTTTTTGGTTGATGAAGCACATTCATCATTGATTGCAGTGTGGACTGCCTCTTGTGACTGTGTAGCCTCATTGTTTTCAATTACATAAGAGTACATCAGTGTCTGCTTTTGTTTGTACTTCAACAGTACCTGGAAGTAAACAAAGGCATTCATCAGTGACAGAGGTGGAGCCTTCTCCCATGACCAAATTTGTGTCATCGCCAGACTCATAACTGTCATAGTCTGTGTCAAGAACATTTTTCTCTGCTGTATCAACTAGTGAGTATACTGAAGACTGAAAAATCTATCAGCTCTTCCTTGCTCCATGAACAACCTTTCCACAAAGCTCCATGCAAATCCATTCATAAACCTTTGAGATATCCTTTAACAAACAAACAGATGAAATAGAGTGAAAACATAACCTCTGTCCAACTTTTTGGGTGGAGGTAAACATGTTTATTTATGCAGGTGAAATGTGTCTGGACAGTGTGTCATTGTCTTGCTCCTCTCTGCTTTACATTCTTACAGTTGTATGTATTCAATCTGGGAGCTGGCTGCTATAACCACAGTCTTCTACCACTGGCCACTGAGCAGCTCCACCTTAACACTCTGAAATTATTTCTCATTAAAATTTCTTCCCAGGCAGTCTGAGGATTGAAGCCAATACTCACAAGCTAGCTTCTCTAACCTCTGCCACCACTGTTTCTGTTCTCTGTTATTGTGCAGTAATTAAGTAATCAGGGGCTAATGAGCCTGAATTCTTCTTAAATAGACTGTCGGTGCAGTAAGCAGAATTGAGAGGACATGGCACCCTCATTTTTATATTGTTTCCTTCTCAGGAGTTCACCCGTCAGATGCACTTTGATTCAAACTCCAAAACCTCCCTACCATTAGTCTACACTGAGAAACATGCCGCATTAACAACTGATTAAAGCCTGTATTTAGTCTTTTTTCAGACTTCATTCATGAAGGGACAGCTGACTGCTGCTGTTTTCCAGCAACATGACTCAGTGTCACGTTCGTAGCACTGATACTGGGGGCCCCCCGCTTCCCAGAATTACATTGCTCTGACACTACAAATGCCTTTGGGCTTACACTTTGCTCAGAATATCATGTCTATTGATTTCAAATTTAAACAGTCTCTTACAGAGATGACTGAAGTACACTTTAAAACATACATGTGTAATTATCAAATCAATAGGGATACCTTGGGGCAATTACTGTAAAAAAACAAAAAACAAAACAAAACAAAAAGCTAGAAAGATGACAATCAATAGAGTACATAACTCTGCCGATGCTATGGAATTCTCAGGGTATGCCATTTCCATGTCATATAGTTGTCCAGCTTATGCTTTCGTCTGTTCTTACTGGCTGTGCTTTTAACAGAAGTTTTTAACGTCCACAAAATTTTGTTGTGTTATGTGATTCTGTTAATTGTAAGCTTTTTATGATAGGCCACATCCACCACCACACTCCATTCTGACCAATCATCATGAAAAGTTAATCATCTTTTTATTGGCCCATGACTAACCTTTCTACAAACTGTTGTGAAAATCCATTCTTAACTTTTTGGGATATCATGCTAACTGACAGACAAAAACAAACAAACAGACGGATGGATGGAATGGGATAAAGACATAACCCATGTCCAATTCCGTTGGTCCATCCTCTGAAGTCTAGTCAGTGCTTGTTCACAAATGGTCACAGCTGGAGAAACAGAAGGTCCAGGTTTATTTTGGTAGCTGTTTAACCTGCTTGGTGACTTTAAGTCTCTCTGGATAAAAGCATCAGAATTATGCAAAAAATGTTTACGTGATTGCTTATGTTCAGGCGGTGGTGTGATGCTGTGTGTGCATGTGTTTGTGTTGATGTAATCAGTTCACATAAGATGCCTTCTCCCTCAGCCAAGGGCAGGAGTGAATCATAGGTGACTGGATGTTCTAAAAATGCCTCGATCATGCCCTGAATATGTGTGTGTGTGTGTGTGTGTGTCTGTGTGTGTACAGCTTAGAGTAAAGGTTACCACCATGAATGGGTATTTTACATGAAAAGCCCCATTTGAAAAGTCCCAAGTGAATTAATCAGGGTAAAAACCTGTCTTTCATACAGTTGTTGTGTTCAAGCTGCTTCAGGCTGGGTTTGGGACAAGAATCACTACTCAGTCGGTTACCTTCCTCACTACAAAGGAACAGCTAAAGAGTTCATATGGAACTGATCCAAGACCACCTCTTTCAAGAGGACACTGGTCACAATATTTGGTGCACACCAGGGTTCGATTAAGGCACATTCACCAACTCAAATGAACCGCATCAAGGGGGTAAACACACCAGGGACTGAACCATTTTTAATTTTTTTCGGCATTTCTTTTTATTAGATATGAAAATAAAGAGAGACATGAAAGACAGGGCGGACAGAAGGGATGACATGCAGTAAAGGGTCTGGGCTGGAATCAAACCTGGGCTGCTGAGAGAACATCTTGTGTATGTTGTATGCACTCTACCAGATTAGCCACTGAGGTGGCAACACAATGCCCTTTTCAGTTGTAGATATGTGTCTGTTAGCATCAGTTGGCATGCAGTATCAAATGTACTTAACCATCAGCATCTTAAGCACTGGCGAACATATTTAGGGGCTAGCATTAGTGTGGTGACACCAGTCGACAGGTGCCTGCATTTCTGTAACACAGTTCACAGGATGACTCAGCCCCATATGACGTGTACTTCATGTCAGTACCTTTGGTCTGATTTAGCAGAAGACAGAATAAATCAAAGCTATACCAAGTACTTTAGACCCTGGAAACAATCTTTCAATGTATGTTTGCCAAGATCTGACAAACTCATAGACACACACATACAAAGGTGAAGAGAATGATTATGTGCTTGATACACACACACACACACACACACACACACACCCACACACAGACATACCACTGTCTGTGCCACAGCAGTACAATGGACTCATTCCCTGAATTTCTTTCCGGTGTTTTTGTCTTGGGCTATTTGAGCCTGTACTCTGGGGGGATATGGACACATTGTGTGGTCAAATCTCCCCTAAAGCTCTGTTTTTGCAGCCCTAATTGTCTACTTAACATAATCCAGCAAGAGCCTCCCATCTATAAAAGTTGCGACACTGAGGGGTCTGAGACAGCTTTTTTCAATTGATTTTTTTTTTACTTTCATCATGTCTGTCAGTGAGAAACAGCTCCCATTTTCCACATTTTTGTTGTATCCTCACCAGCAAGGTGACATCCATGTGAATTGTATGCTTTGGTCAGTTTGCTGTTTGTTAAAAAGGTGTAGACATCAGTGAGGCATGACACATTTTCAGAACTGAAATTCTCCACAGTAATTTAGGGAATGACACTATAATTCTTTTAAACGAAGGAAAGGTCCAATGAAATCACTTGATTGCAAAGTAAAAAAGTACATTGCCCAGTCACACTAATCAGGAGTTTGGACAGATTTTTATGAGACAGCCAAGAAAAAAAGTCAGAGACTTACCATTACCATTTTTTTTCAACGGCTCATTGAATCCACAATGTCCGAGTTACATTGGAAAGCACCTTCATCTGCAAAGGCAGGACGTCCCAGGGATTCATTTCACTTTTTCCTGTCTGGCTGTATTTGTCATATTGTCACTGTTGGATAAAAGCCATGACAGCTTTTCAGGAGCAAAGAAAAGTTACCTCAATGTCAATGCATTTTTGACATTGTCCATTAGATTTTCAAAGCATTTCATAAGACCAAGAGGTTGGAGAATTTACTCAACCCACAAGGGCGTTCAAATCCCTCACTCCAAGTGAATATATGACACTGACCAAAACAGAAGAATACAAGATTTCTGCATGACATTCAGTGACCGCAAAAACTAAAACTGCCAGCAGCATGTCCAAACTTATTCATATATGCAGCTCTTGGCCTGTTGTGACCATGTGAACAATACTGTACCTGTCTGGTGGAGTTAGTTTCATGCTGCTGGCCTTTCCCCAAACCCATTGTTTGGCTCTTAAAGGGGTTTCGTCAAAGGTCAGTACAGGACAATGCATGGGATAATGTACATATTGTGTTGTAATTATCCTGGGTGAATGCGCATGAGTTATTTCAGGGCGTATATACCCATGTGTACAGTATAAACATGTTTTTGGGGTTGGAGACTCATGGAGAGCATGAGCATGGTGCATAACAGTTACAGTTCTTATATGCGCACAAAGCATAGTTTAATTGGTAAGAGCTACAATTTATAACTTTTTACGCATTAAAATAACAATAACTCATCAAATGTGGTCATACTTAAAAATGCCTGTTTACTAGAAAGTTGTCTGTTGAGTGTTTTTTGGACATTTACCATCTGCTGTGAACTTGTCATATGTGAATAGCACATGGGAAGATGGTTATGGATGTCAGAGTGCATCTAGTGGCCACAGAGCCTTCAACCATGGAGGTAAGCTGAAAGAAAAACTTAATGCTAAAAACATGGTGCACATCAGAATTGACATTTTTTCCCTGAAGTGAAAAAATATTACGTCATGTTTTTCAAGATGGATAAATTATCTCCTTGATGAGATGACTTAAGTCCATACAAACTTAATTAGGTATGAGGAGGGCGGAGCAAACAATCCACATGCCATATTATGGGTTATTGAACATCATGATGCAAGACTGCCATAGACTGCAATGTTAAAATTCTGCTATAAAAATACTATTTCAAGAGTAGGATTAATGAGAGTCACAGCTGGAAATGATCTTGGTAGTTGGGATGAAACATTTCCCATGGCTGAGTTGTGTTTTCTTACTGTTGTTTTATTGCTTTAGAATGAATGAAAGTCAATTAGCAGAGCAGCCATTTCTCTCCATTCATTTTATGTCACGAAAACCACGATAATTAAACACATTTGAAATCTTTTAATGAGGGGTTTGAAATTATGGGAGCATGGTCACTATGTCGTTTTATGTCATAAACAAGCCATGAGATTGAAAACAAAGGCAGTGTGTTGGCTATTTTTTAGTTTATTTCAACAAAATGTAATTACACTTGAAGACATGTCAAGAATAGTGCAATAAAATAAGCTATTTATATTGTGGTCCTTGATGTCAGGAGCCTTGTAGTGGCAAGATGATGGCAGCATGCAACACAATACATGAATCACTACAAACCACTTTGGTCATTAAGATACAAGATACTCCTTTTATTAGTCCCACAGTGGGGAAATTTGCGGCATTACAGCAGCAAAGTGGATGGAAAGGTAAGATAACAGTACAATATTCATCTCACACACACTCCACCAGGTTCTTGCAAGTTTTCAAGGCCTTTGCGCTTCACTTTGTCCTCTGGATTTTGACTTAAAAATTAGATTTCTTGTTGCTGTGTAAATCAAAATATTCCAAATATTAAAATCCAGATGTTTTTGTGCATGTGTAAATCCAGCCGGACAGTTCCCGGCAGCAGGAAACCACACAATGTGGGCACAAAAGCTAACCAAGCTAACTCCCCGAGGGCAGTAATACACGCAAAAACTCCAGCGTCTGCAACATAACATTATGCAACTGTCAGAGAAATAGACAAACAAGTCCATGATCTGATGCTAAATGCTACATAATGTCTATGTCTACCTATTTATCTATCCATATGCATCAATATATATCTATATAAAAATATATAGATATATATACCCATGTGCAGATGGAAACATGGAGAACCTTCTAGAGGCATTTCTACGACATACCATACAGTCTGTGTCAGGGTTCCAGGAAGTTCAGTCAGGCACAATTTTAAGTAGTTTACATATTTGACACAATTTAAAAACTCATTTACTGTCTTGGGTTTACCAACCACCACCACTCCAACACAACACTATTTATGCCCCTTGTTCTTTTTTTAACTGACCATAATTGAGTTAATTATGGTCAATTAAGACAAAGAGCAGCAGGCACAAACATTGATGTGTCACGAACTTTACAGTAATGGCTGGTGGACCAAGGATGGGCCATAAGCTTAAAATAGTTTCAAAATGTGATCTATTTGGGTCGTGAGTAAGTAAATCTGCCAGAAACGTTTGCAAAATAAGTCAAGTCAAGCATTCCTCAATGTTTCTTTTGTCCTCAACTATCTGAGACTGATTTAACGTCTCCTCTCCCTCGGGCCAACTTGTGGTAGTTTTGCCACAACTGTTGTGGCAGTGAGCTATGCAATATTCACACATACAAAAACTGCTTGAAGGGAGCTTGGTTGAAATTTTGTCAAATATAACAGGAATAGTATAGGAATATTAGCTTTCAAATAAAAGCAGACTGATTGGTCATAGATGTGCTGTCTTTTCTGCTGACTTGGCTAACCAGGTGTCTTACTGACAAACTTTGTCGTCTCTGTTTTATTTTTATAAATTTACCTGTCTGAGGACACTTGATCCACTGTATTAAAGCTTCATGGTATCGTTGTACAAAAGTTAGAACACCAATGGAGATGGTCTTCATTGTAAATATGCACCTTGCACAAGGAAATACACTCAGTGCAAACATTGCCCTGGTCTGGTCAGAGCTTCATGTAAAACAAAGGAGGTCTGCAGAACTTCTCAAGACCTTGTGGGACCAGTGGCATCCAACATTCTGTTACCTGTAAATGTATCCACATTTCAGATCAGTCGAGCGAGTGCCTGTGTCGCTGCAATCAGCACTGCTGAAAGCAGCTTACCGTGCAGCTTCCCCACAGACAGGTCAGATAAGACACAAAATAATCCAACAGGAGCCTTGTGAGAGTGAAATGTGCCACTCTTTTCCATCCATTTTTATTCCATGTTTTTGCCTTAACTTTTGGTTTTGTTCAAGCCATCTGTCGTGAACTGACTCTGTTTACAAGCGGAGTTTGTAAACCCCCCAGTGATCAGAATCTAGTGCACCTTTATAGATGGTTCACTGCAAATATAGCGGACATCTACATGATACAGATTTTTTGTCATCATCATGTGTTCACTAGGTCACATGTTGTTTCTGGCAGGATGGTAACAGATAAGCACTACCACCATGTTTGTGCCACCCAGCCTAATTTTATTGATATGAAGCATGATGACATCCCAGTGTCTCCAAGCCTTTATAACCAACTTCCCTACTTGGAAAAAAAAAAAAAAAAGAAAAAGAGATTTTTAATCTCAATGGGACATTTCCTGGCTAAATAAAGGCTAAATAAAATAAATACATTGATTGTCTCATGAGGTCTGGCTGTGTGAGATCACAGGTGCATGGAGTGCTTTCTTACAACTTTGAGTCAACATTTTGTTGACCCAGCCAGTGTCCGCCAGATGAAAAAAAATGATCAGACACTTGGACACCTTACAAGAACCTATGGTCACACTTTGTTCAGATTGTCCGCTGTAGACGGTGATTTAATTTCAATTGATATTTAGGTTAAATATCAGCAAGAGGTAAGGAGAATGTTAACAGGCATAAATTAAATTTCAACATCTTGACACAGTATTGACTTGTTGTTACTGACTTTTAACAAACATGTAGGCCTAGTTGGCATGACTACTGGAGCTGCATTATGAAGCTACACCAACAGGGTTAAGGTTACGTTGATCTTAAATGTCAACTGACATACTGTGGAATATCTGTGGGCAACTACACACTATTTTTTTCACACAATATGAAAATGAAAGGTGGTTTTCTTTAACATTTCTTCTTTGACATTATTAGTTTTCTTCCTCTTTTTGACGGTGTTTACTTCCCTTGTGATGTGTCCCTGATTTGTCATTGTTTGCGACAGCTGACTAACATTAGAAAATTTTGCCTCTGACTTTCCCTAAAATGCACATGCTCATGTTAGGCTCATGTTTGACTGGTTACTAAAACACCAAGATTGAGTGACTTGACACAATCATTAAAAAAAAAAAAAAAAAAGAAAAAAAAGAAGCTACTCTTTATTCTTTAATACCGATCATACATCTAACCCTAAAACATGACGCTAATAGCTCCTTGAATTTAAAAATAAGATGTTGAAAATCACTGAAAAGTATTTGTATTGATATCCAATGGAGAGTGGGAACCCTTATTTTCTTTTACAACTGGAAAGCATGTAAACAGTCAAAAAAAAGCAAACCTATTTTTTTTTGTAAATATTTGTATATTTATATATAATTTGTGTTACTGTTATTATGTATATTGTAATAAAATTTTACTCATTTTATTGTATTTGTTTGTTTTGTATTCTTTCTTTAGAAACTGGTTAAGAGAAGGAGCCAGAGAAGAGAAAGTTCTGGTGGGAGCTGACTGTAATCCAGCGGGGGTATGCAGGAGCCTTAACCACTCAGCGCTCTGTGGGCATGAGCGTTTTTATTTTTAAATTGTGCAATAAACTTCTCTCAAGTAGTCAGCATTTTCTGGAGAATTCAGCTGCTGGTTGATAGAGTTGTTTTGTCATAGCTGTGGTGCTTTGTGGCGACTGGCCTCCCAGGGTGTCATTATGCCGCCACACAGACTACGAGAAACAGGCATTAAGACTCTCGCCACAGTTAACCATGTGGTTCACCACATACATCATGCAGACAGGGAGGGAGGGAAAGTGTGGGGGAGAGACTGGGCTTTAGAGGGAGGGAAGGGCGAGAGGTGGGAAGAGAAGGAAGGGGACAGAAAAGGAAGGACAACACAGGAAGGAGGGATCAAAGGAGGAAGGGAAGAAGTGAAGGAGAAAGAGTGGAACTGAATCACTGAACCAATCGTCCATGGACCAGAGCGCAAACTTCCACTAGTTGGCACCACTCAAGGTGGCCAAACTTACTTATAATTTTTGAAAGGACCTATGTCTGTAGATGATAATTTGATGAAAGTTTCCGGGTGGCAGCTTTATCACAGTAATCGGCTCATGAAGTTAACTATTTTAGACGTCGGTGCAAATAATAGTTTAGACTCATGGTTAGGAGCTTTATCAGTATTTTATAACGTGTTTGCGATCATGTTACAGGATACCTTCTTCGCTCTCTGTCAAGCCCAACAACATATATGTTAAGTTGTGCAAATTATCAATGACACACATGTTCCCACAATTTTTTGCCTAAACTACAGTATATACTTTATTTTAATCCTGTGGCATCTAAGAACATCAGAGACAAAAACCCAACAACTGTAGTATCGTCAGGACTCTGAGGATTCAGGAAATGTGTACTATACCCACACTTGTTCACTGTCAGAGGAGATTGTGGGCCGTAACTTCGATCAATGACTTTGGCAGAAATCACTCACACGGTCTTCATAGAGTCCAGCAGAACAGCTAAAAAAAGGGTCAATTTTGTGATAGATGTGTAAGAACTGGCACACCTTTATGATGAAGGCCCGGGAGGCGCTGTAGCTTTACAAAATATAACTTGAATTTTCACCTTGAGCTAGCCAATCGTTTATACTCAAATCATGCCATATCAAGCAAATTTTATACTAGCCAGGTCATGATTGTTTTGTTTGAAAAAATGCTCCGTTTTACTCTGTCAAACTCACCTTGCATCTTAGGAAATTTGAAACTTGTCTTGCATGAGCCGTGAGAGGTGGGTCATGACATATGATTGACATGCCCATGCAATGCCATGTCAGACACGGACACATTACTCATACATATTGAAATATAAAAATAATTTTGAAACACTCAAGTTACATATTTATGAAAAAATACAATTTTTCCACAGACCACTAATCGCCACTGATATTTTTATGATGTTGGTCTGAAGACCACTAGGGGGAACTCAAGTCCCACTGGTTCAGAAAGCCTGACCTCAACTTAAACCACAACTTAGGAGGAGGATCGGCGACAGCACAACATTGCCTAGTTCAGCTTTAAACGCCCCGGCCAGTAAAAGAAGCAGAGACAAAGTGTCTCTCTTGCTGTCTTACTGTCTCCTAATAATCGAAAGCATCATATCAGACAGACCAGAGGATTTGACAGTCAGATTATTGGGTGGTTAGCGAGGAACAGAAACAACAGACAGCTGGACATTGCTGGATGATCCATTGCCAGATTGTACACAGACATCTGTGGTTTTACCCTGAACCAATGCACGCCTGCTGCATCGGAATTTCCCTCTAAACAAAATCACTTGGCCCTCATGGACAAATGTTGGACATCATTTGCAACCATCTGATTTGGCTTAAGTGACCAAGTAAACCCCATCACCCAGGTTTCAGCAGCAGCCTTCATATCATTTGCATCATATTTTAAATAGTAATCAAATGACCGGCACTGAATTTGCCAGAAGGAATTTGTTCTTGGATTAAGACTGAAAGTTGAAGGGAAACACTCACCTTGCATATGTACTGTAGGGTCATCAAGAAACCTGTAGCTAAAAGTCTGTTTTGAGGAACAGCATGCATTAAAAAATATTGGTTTCTTCATTTGTATTTTTGTTTTCAATTTGGAAAACTTGCCCAACACCAAACTCTCAAGTAACATTGCACATCAGCAGCCAACCACACACTAGAGTGGCTGTATGTCCCATTAACTACTAAAGCACAGCTCGCATTCAGCTGCTATAAATGAGCCAGTGGATGCAGAATTCCCTACACAGTCCCAACTCTACCGAGTTCAGTTTCTGACTGCCACACAGTCCAGGGCCTGCAGGAGTTCAAACACACAATACCAGGCATACAGCAGAGAGCAGACGTGTGCATATTAGGTTACATATTTACATTCTGTAATCTCTCAGTGGGTGCGTTGGTGTTGCAGCTGAGTGTTCATATACATGGTGTTTTACGGTGTTGAATTCTACAAATTACCTCAACTCCCACCTGAGCAGCCATGCCTGTCAGGTAAAAGCACTTCACAGATAAATCTGCCTTGACTTTTGATATTAATTTTCTCTCTTCAGTATATTCAGTGATCACTGGGTGATAAACACTATGAAATATGTGGGCCTACTGGACATCATAAACATGTTTACTCATTTACACAAGAGTGAGACTCTGTCTGAATGACAAGTGTAATAATATATTTCAACAAACACCGGGCATTCTGGAAAGCCAGTTAATGAGCCAAGGAATTTCTATTATGTAACAATATGGATGCCATAATGAGCTCTGAGGTTGCCTCAGGCATTTGTTTACTGGAAACTAAGGCAGCCAGTGTATATTCGTGCAGAATTGATCCAACCACGCACAATTAGCATGGATTGATGGTTGGCTTGGGTTTAAAGCCCAAAAC
>OMLB01001062.1:31820-41971 GCA_900302555.1 Myripristis jacobus
TTTTTTTTTTTTTTTTTTTTTTTTTTGAGAAGTGGGCAGTTCACTCTCACTCCCTTAAGCATTCTTTAGAGCAAAAGTAGGAAAGCTGAGAAGCAGTACAGAGAGGCCCAGGAGAGAAAGTTCTGGTTGGATTTAAAACCAGCAAGAGCATGTATGGCTACACAGCTGAGTGTTTTAACCATTACACCGTCACCTTACACAAAGGCTGTTTCTTTTTTAATTATTTATTCACATACATTAATGAGGACTTGACAGATGAAGACTTCAGTGATACAGCATGTTTTGGCCTGTCTTAACCCATCACATTTCAAAATCATGTTTCTCCCCCATTGTAATTTTTAAATCATGCAACATTTTGACAAGTTGGCAGCAAAGAAAGCAAATCTGTGGCCCCTCAGTTACAGAGGAGTCTCTGTAACCACTGGGAAGCCCTGCTGCCCATGAACCATGTTGTCTGTCCTATGGACTGGCTGCCTTCATCCTTCACAGACAATGCCATTTTACTAGTGTCTACCAGTAGTTTCCATTAACTTTGATCATTTCTGTGTGCGTACCTCATCTAATTAGACGTTTCAACTTTATGTTGTCATTCTACATTTCAATGACTTGATGATTTACCTTGAACTGAATCACTGCCTGCACTAAAATAGCACAGATGTGAGAACAACATTTTTAGCCTGACACAGTAAGGCGACAATTTTCTGGCAAAAAAAAAAAAAACAGAAAAAATTCTCTCCCTCCCAGCTGGATACTGACTGGATGCTCCAAATGCTTACTGTTAGCCTCCTGCTATTGAGGTGGACTTCCCCCTGGCTAACATCCTTAAAAATAACTAACTTAATCAACTTAAATCGTTAAATAGACAGTTTGAGTTTGTTGAAAGCTTTAAGAAGAAATAGCAGGTTTTATGGTGGGACTATTTTCTTGGGCAGTTTAAAGCTCTCTGTGCTGGTCCTCTGTTAACAACGGTGGCTGGCAGGGGCCTGAAAGCTTTGCGAAACATGTTAGATGGAGGAAAAGAAAAGCTAGCTATAACATTACTTGCCAGCTAACTTTTAGTACTCCAGAGAAAGTTGTTATTTTTGTCCTCCAACATTCGTACATATGATCCTCTGAAAGAAACAAACCATAGCAAACTCAAGCTATCTACTTTTGTCTATGTTGGCTACTTCCTCTGGTGCAGAAGTTACTAGATCTTTTTGGACGTTGACAGCAGGAAAACTCTCATCACTGTGCTCTTGGTTATGCATGCATTTTAGTTTTCAGAAAGCAACACCTGCAACACAGCATTATATCATCTTTCAGTGATTAAGTTAGTTATTTTTAAGGATGTTAGCCAGGGGGAAGTCCACCTCAATGGCAGGAGGCTAAGAGTTAGCATTTGGAGCATCCAGCCAGTATCCAGCACTCAGTAACAATGAGAGGAAGACAGCACCACAAGTGGGGGAAGTGATGTATATACATGTATTTATTTATTTTTTTTTCAAAATGGGTCAACGATCTCTTTAAACAATCAGCATATATGTAAAAAAAAAAAAAAAAAAATGACACTGTCCTTTAACCCTCCTATTATGTTTGGGGTCAATTTGACCCCAGCCAATGTTTAACGTCTCTAAATGAATGATTAACATCATTTTTTTTGCTTCATATTTAATGAGTGTTCCTAATGTAATGAGCACTACCAGGTAAAGATGAAATTGATATGTTTTCAATGTCCTGTTCACACTTTGTAACGCATTGGTTATAAATAACAAAAATCTGTACTTAGAAATAATATAAAGCCATTAAAACACCAAAAATTCATATTTCTTTGCAATTTTAGGTCAATCAGTGAGATTTTATGGTGATTTGCATATTTTTCCATTGTCGCGTAATAGGAATACTGGATGTATAAGTGGGAGTGGGGGGAGTTATGTTTTATTTAAAGGGCTATTTAGGTAATCAACAAAGAAACATAAAGTACCTGACACATAAACTTTGCTAACAATTTTAGTTATAATAATTTTGTGGAAGTTTAAAGTGCAGGGGTCAAAATGACCCCAAACATAAAAGATGTTCAAAAATGTGGACATAACAGGAGGGTTAAAATCTCTACCTGGCTAAGCTGGCACTGATCAACAATCAACCCCTACAGATATATTAATATTTTATGCTTATTTTGTGTTTAACGAGTCGGTGAAAAATGCACTCATTACCCCTTTATTTCCTCACAGTTGTGTGTGTACAGTGTCAGTGTGGATATGAGAGAATACATGCTTGTTATTGGGTTCAGCTGCTGAAGAGGGTTTGGGGTTTGGTTTACCCTGCAAGTGTTCGTGAGGAGAACTGATCAAACCTTCTGCAATTAGCAGCGGTCACAGGCTTCATTTGTCTGTCTAGATTTGTCGGGGTGGCTTTTGGCTGACTTGTCGCTCTGACTAGTTCTAGTCAGGCAGCTTCATGTGTGATCTGAACACGGGGGGTTTCAAAGTGGGGTCCGGGGACCCCCACAGCTCCTTGAGGGTAAAGCTAGTTGGGGTTGAAGGGAATCAACATTACTTCAGTTTTACACATCTCAGATAAAGTGTTAAAGCCATCAAGTACTATATAATTTATTACTTTGATTAGTACCAATCCCAACAAATACAGTGGTTCAAACTATGAAACTTTTCCTATGAAACCTGGCCAGCCATGCTTTCTTGGTGCCTTTGCCATCGCTCATGATAACCAATGAGGCAGTAAGAAATGCCTGTTTTTAATTCCAAGAACATTATAAGACTCCATGAGGGCTAATTTGGAGAAAACATTTGAGTCGCTAAACTTGTCTTCTTAGATTTTGTATGAAACATTGCACCATCTTGTCTGTGGGGATGGTACCTGGATGCTTCTGATGGCACTCGAACGCAACACCGTCACACCAGAAACACAGCCTCCCACAAACGAATGCTGCGCTGTTTCTAACAGTTTAACATATTTCAGGAATTTTATAGCCCAAACTTGGATTCAGCCCCTTGTGGGCCCAGCCTAATTAAAGCTCAGTCAGCCCATAATCCATCCAGAACGCTTTCCAGTACTTTACCAACCACACCACAGACCTACAGGCATAAAAACAATCTGAAAATAAGAGGTTTGTTGCCCTGTGTTGCTTTAATGATCAAACCTGATCTTAGAAATGGGCAGAGGTAGAGTTTTGTTCATCCAAAAGGAGATAGCTATTGTTGGACAAATAATGCCTACTCTCTAAAATCACTAAACATATGATGGCATTTTAACATTCACCCATTTCAAAAAATGTGATGTTTTTCCCCCTCCCTCCTAGATGTTCTGTAGGACAGTGGTGGTGCTATCTTCCTGTCATTGTTACTGAGTGCTGGATACTGGCTGGATGCTCCAAATGCTAACTGATAGCCTCCTGCCATTGAGGTGGCCTTCCCCCCAGCTAACACTCTTAAGAATAACCGCCTTAATCCCCAAATTGTGACATAAACAAAGTTTGAATTTGATGATGATGTGTTGCAGAATTTTTTCAGCATAAAAATGGCATTGAAAATGTTGAAAGCTTTAAAAGTAAACAGAAGTATTGAAGGTGGAACTATTTTCAGCTCTCTGTGCTGCTCCTCAGTCACTACAGTGGCTGGCAGGGGCCTGAAAGGGATATGAAAGGTGTGATAGAGGGGAGCAGAGGACAAGAAGAAGCTAGCCACAACAGCTATCTTTTAGTTCTACAGAGAAGGTTATTTATGTCCCATAAGCATACATGTGTTAAACAAAGACAAGAAATGATATCACACTCAAGCAATCTACTTCTGCTTCTATGGTAGAGCTACTCTGCTGTGGAGTGATATAAGAAGTGCAGAGGTTAACTTTATCAGTGTTGCTAATAGGAGACTTAAAGTTTTAAATAGTAATTTGAACAAAATTGCAAGTGCATTTTAGTTTTGGAGAGTAACACTTGTAACGTGATGTTAACTCTTTAAGTGGATTAAGGTGCTTATTTTTTAAGGCTGTTAACCAGGGGAAAGTCAACCTGAATGGCAGGAGACTAACAGTTCCTTTAACTAGAATTCAGCTGGAGCCAGCTGACAAAGCCTAATCCTTTTTTTTTTTTTTTTTGGCATATCCAGATTGTATCCAGATTGGTTTTAGAAAATGTGAATGGCAAAGAAACACACAAAAGGCAGTTTTTGCAAATGGGATCAAAACCACATTTGGAGGTGGTTTAAAATGTGATTCAAATCAGATTTCTCCAGATGTGGGTAATTCTGACTGCTCAAATAGGATTTCAAACTGTCTTTAGCATCAACGAGACACAACAATGATACCAAATCCAGAGTGAGGGAAGAGGATCAGAGCAGCTGCTAGGAGAGACATGAAGACAACACAGAGAACAACAATTGACTTGACAGCACTATTGTTTAGAGAGTGGGATGATGGACCTCCATTTGTCATGCCTCCATGTTGGAAAACCACATCACCAAAGTATGTACTTACTGACACCTATGTTGTTACCACAGCAACCAATGCAGATAGGTTGGTGATGTACACACATCTGATCTGATCACTTGCAAATAACAATGTACACAGTCTGTCTACAAGATCTGATCTGAGAAACAAATCTGATCTGTCTTCAGTCTGAATAAAGCCAAAGTGGCACTTACTGAAAGGACTGACAATATAGTAAAGATGCCAATTAAGGTGATAGATATTTTGTTCAGTAAAATATGCACTGTAATGGTCAACTTCCAGGTGTATAAACAGTGTTACTGTTAAGCACAGAGTTACCAGAAAATAGCGTGCATGTTCAGTAAACCTCCACTGCATCAATCATTATCAGAAAAAATCTGAATGTACTTTCAGTAATCCAAGGCTACAGCTCAGAAGACAAATTGTCTGACTGGAAAGAATGAGACAAAAATGTTTTGGAGGAAAATTGCATGAAATGAGTAACAAACAAACATGTTTACTTTTACTCTTGAAGACTGGAAACCTCTGAGTAATAAATGTAACTTGAAATAAATAATGTTTGCCATTGCCGAGTTTGTAGAGGAAACCACGCTATTGAGCCCTACACCCGTCCAGGACCAAACCCAAACCATCGATCAGTAAATAGTTTGTCTGTTTTAGTGTTTGTGGTCGTATCAGTTGTAGAAAAACACTCACAGCATCCAATCCTAACCACTCAAATCTCACTGTTTCTTTCCAACAATGTGACACAGATCCTTTTTATTGCTGTCTGAACATAAAAACAACATGTCTGATCTGTTTATTTCCTGTTTACTCTGCAGTTAAAAAATTTGATCTGTGATCTATAGGTTGGGGAAATAAATCTGACCAAAAAGACCCACCCAAACCAAAATCCACACATCCACCCAAAATCCCTCTTTCAGACTAAGATCCAAACTGTCTTTAATGCTGTGGTAATTGTTTTTGCGGTTGGATCAACTGTGCATGAAAATGCAACTGGTCTTAAAAAATACTGATCTCAGGGGAAACTCCTGTAACTGTTTTTTTTTTTTTTTATGTTTGTTTGTTTTTTTGCAAGGCTGACAATGTCTGTTATCTTCTCAATTGGATAAGAACTTATTAATTAATAAGTGTACACAAATATTAGCAGACACACACTGCTGGAAAGTGGTACCCAATGGAGTTCATACCTTCACCAACACTGTGCAGTTCTAAAGATCAGCCAATTCCACATCACATAGTTGGACAAATTAAACGTTTGTCAGTTCTTTGTTTTGTTTGTTTTAATTGAAGGTATTGTATTTGGTTTCATTCATTCATTCATTTTCCAAACCGCTTATGCAAATGGCGTCAGGTCATGTTCAACTAATGACCAGAAAAGCAGCATTTGTTTGAGAAAATTAGATACTATGGTTTGGTAGGAATTTTACTGCCATCAAATTTTTGAAGAAGAAATTCTATACCACCTGTTTTTCTTTCTATACCACATTTTTGCACGATTGAAGACTTGGAGAAAGTGTTCATAAAGGGTTCAATAAGTCAGCAAGAGAACCCTCAGGCACTGGCTGGTTTCACAGCAGGCCAGCCCTGAACCCTCGCAGACTGATGAGGAATGTGCACCAAAGGCTGTGAATGCGTAAAGACAGACATCAAGACTGGACATTAACCTCTTTTCTTCCATGGATCATGACCAACATTTCCACAAAATCTTGTGATGTTTTGGGAATCCATTGGGAAGTTGAATGCACTTTGTTGTGACAGGCCAAGCCCACTGTCACACCCCCTAGTGGCCACTTGGCATAATCAGCTCTTTCTTGGCCCATGACCAAATAACACCTTTGTTTACCTGTCATTTCATGTAAGGATGGTTGCTATGAAACGGGCCTATTATGTACACATGACTACTGAGTAGCAGAACTAAGTCTACCTCCATCAAGGCCAAGATGAGTTTAAAAGAATAGTTAAGAACAACTGAAGTCTATTCCTATTTTCTGCTCACTGTTAATGTTGTCTGTTGGTAGATATCATTTTCACCTTCCTCCATCACCAGACTCACAAAACCAATACTCTGATTTTGTTTGTATCTGGTGCATGGTGCCAGGGGTACCATGGTGTACTGTATGGATAAGCCTATAGACCTGGAGAGGAAATGCTGTGGCCATGATCCAGCTCACTGTTTCAGCCTATTACCACACTTCTCCAAGTACTGCCTTACTGAGGGGTTTCTACACACTCACAGGAAGTACCAGGAGGACGTTACAGTATTAGGCCAAACCAGTGAGCCTGGAGATGACAACCAGGAGTGTCACTTTGCTGCCTACATTTTATCTATTAGCAATATGGTTCCTTAGGACAGCCAAACCGACCTGTCATCTCAGTGTTGTGTTTGGAAGATCAGGAACAGGCTCCCCGATCCCCAAGGACACCGCATTGGTTTCATACTCAGCCTTTCCCTCCAGGCCCTGTGGACTGTACACACAGTGCCACAGTACTCACACACCTGCATGTTCATCATCAGGGCATCAAACCAATATCCAAATCACATCTGCTGCAGTTTTTTGAAAAAGGAAAAATGTGACAGTATACCATTGTAAATGAGGCATTGTTGAGCAAAAGATGCCCTGGCCTAAAAAACATTTTCTACAGACACAAAACATGGTTTGGTGGAGACCCCAGCAAAAATGTCATCAAGTACTTATCTTCTGTTTACGTTTTTAAATTGTTGATACTTTTAATTTATTATACTCATCCTAAATATTTTCTGTAATTCTATATTTGCTATACATTTTTTGTGGTTATTTATGATGATCATAAAGGAGTATTTGTATTGTACCACTGAAGTGTTTTCAAAGTGCAATAACTAATAAAAAAAGACAATCATCAGATGTACTGTATTTCCTGCAATTATATACATGTAAACATATACTTAGTATACAGTAAGTGTGCATACACTTACACAATCAGTATGACAGTTCTTCCCTGCAGTGTCCTTTTCATTACAATAATTTTTGTCATTGCCATTTCAGATTATAGTAATATAATCTGAATATTATTGGGTATAGTAATCTTCATTACAGGGGACAGTTGTACCTTAAAATAAAAAAGATATTGTCAGCCACAATTTTTTATTTTGACAGTAAAAGTAGATATGCTGCCGCACAATCATAGGCATGCAGCTTTTAGTGTATAAATAGACAAAACTTTCGACAGCTTATTCTGTCTACATCAGAGTTGATTTAGATAAAAAAAAAAAAAGTTTGTCTGTCTGAACACTAAGAGCTGTGAGTGTATCAGTGTGCTGCATATCCTGTCTGAGAAACAGACATGCTGTTGTTGTGCTGTTGGAAGAAGCATCATGAATGGTCACCTCCTGTCTGGATCATGCTGAATCAGCATCCTCATGGAAAGCTGGTCCTGTTGAAGATGCTGATATTACACATTAATACTTTTTATATCTTTTAATACAGTATATTTCTTTGTTAAATTAATGTTATTTCACCGAGAGTATGAGATACAGGGTAAGTCAACATGTATCAGTACAGGCAAACAAATGTCTCACTGACCTAGACTTCTTCATACTTGTGTCTGCACCAGTTCTGATTTGGATGGTGCCAGTACAGCCAAGCCGTCTGCGGTCATCTGGACTAGCGCTCCTCCTTCCAGGCATCCCCATTCCACTTGGGATTCTCCTCTTCACAATCCTTACTTGCAGCTCAGACATGTAGCTGCAGTTTTTTTCAGATTTCAGGGCGTAGACGCTGAATCGTCTGGCATTCATTACCTGCTAATCATTATAACAGTTGACAAAAGGAATTGTTTATGGCATATAAATAATAACTTGAATACAAAATATTAATTGAAAAAAATGTGTTCCATTTCTGTAAATGGGAAAATTTCAAATGTGCGAGCCATTCGCTTGTTTCAATAATTTAAGTGTGAAACTTGCATCTCCTTGCCATCAGCTGTTTTCAGTGTAGGTCAGTTGCAGTGGGTATTGTGGTCCACAGCTGTGACTTGAGAAGGTTTCCCCTTCATGAGAGTGGATGTTGGACTCCAGCTCATAGCTGGAGAAATAATAGTGACATGAAGAATATAAGTGCTACATGATACAGTCACATTCCCCTGTAATACAGTCTGTTGCTGCTGGGATCGGGCTTTACTCAACAAGCATAACAAAAATAAATCAAGTACAGCACAGCCAGCAGGCCAGCTACAAACTTGCCCAGGCCCATGTTTAAATCTGAACTCTCGGTTTAGGAATCGGTGCATATTCTATACAGCCAATAACTGTGCTCTTGGATTCATGAGCTATGGCCCCCAAATTACAAATCCATGCCCACAGATTTGTACACCTTGCCCTTGGATTACCAAACCATGCCCGAGTCGTTTGACTGCGTGGACTGCAAACCCGAGGGCACACTTTACAAATCTGTGGGCATGGATCTGTAACAACAGGCCAAATTGAGAGTACGGATTTACACATGGGTCTTTTTTCTCAACTGACTCTGGGAGGCTGTGTAAATCCGATTTTCAACAGTGACAAAATGGTAACTGAGGCCATTTGTTTCACTAACAATGCTCATGGCCATATTCTAGCTAAAGCAAACACACACCACATAGCATTTACATCAGTAGTCTGCATTACCTGTCCAGCAGAAAACAGACAACAGGCGTCACTGTGAAAATGTTGGTCCCTCATCAGTGATTTCCACCTGGGAAAGGCCACACCAGTGTTTACTGGTGTTTTCTCATCGTCTGTCTCTGGTTCGTTTTGATGAAGGTCCGCCCCCTTTGCGCATTGTTGTGCTAATCATACTATGATTCTCCATTTATCAAACTTCTCACCGCTCTATAACTTGCTCAGAAAACTCTCTCAAAGTTCCCACAACACAAAATAGCAGGCCTGCAGCTGCAAACAGCGGATAATCCTCTTTGTTATCCACATAGCCTATATAAAAGTGTGTGGTTACTCATCTTCCAGTCTACTGGTGCATTTGTGCAAACGAAAAGGCCCATGCACATAAAGAAATACTCATTTACATCCATATAAATGCACATGCATTATCATATACACATATTCATATTTAGGTAGAAAGACACATGCATACGCACAACTGCACATAAACTGTTACTCTTATAAATATGTATCTTGAGGTATCCTGCCTTCTCTCTGTCTGTCACACACACACACACACACACACACACACACATACACACACACACACACACAGACACCTCTGTGTCTCTGTGTCTGGGTTTGAATGGTGGCAGTAAAACGCTCGGCTTCCAGATGTTTTTGCAATCGGAAATTTTCCAGATTCCAGGAAATTATCCAGCAATTACACAGTGTGGGAATATCAGCCCAAAGAGATGTCTGGTCAATTACTATGTCCTGTCTGCACAAACACACAGACACACACAGACACAGATAAAACCTGATGGTGTGAGAGGGGGCACTTCTGTACACTCACATGGTCAGAACACCTTGTGTCTGTACACCAGTGAGACGGGGTGTGGTTCACACACGAACATGTACCAACTGTGCATACACTGTCTTACACACACCTGCAAACACACACACACACACACACTTTTAGAAAGCTGATTAAAGGCACATTTATGCTCAATGTTAAGCATGTATATGGATACAAATGGAGCCTTGTGTCCATTCTCTCTGTTCATTTTGTCTGTATTTCTGCACGTTTTCA
>OMLB01001065.1:3700-32889 GCA_900302555.1 Myripristis jacobus
AGTTATAAGAGGGTGTGCACACTTGTGCAACCACATTATTTCAGTTTTTTATTTTTATTTCCTCCCTGTAAAAGATTTCATTTAGTTTTTCAACTGAGTTGTACAGGTTATAGGTCACATTAAAGGTGGAAAAAATTCTGAAATGATTTATCTTGGTCTCATTTTTTTACATGACAAAAACCTGGCATTTTAAGAGGGGTGTGTAGACTTTTTATATCCACTGTATATCAGTGTGTGTCAAAAGGCAGAGATTGTGACCAGCCAGTGTGGCTTTCACATTTATTATCCCCTACACACCCAAACCCACAGACACACCATCTGACACACCCAAAGCCTCTCTCATACCCACACACTCTCACATGCACAAGTACATGTACATGTTAAGCATCACTGGTGCACTAAGGTCATGTTTCAGATTGGCCTTTTCAATGATATGGAAAAACCCTGGCTAATATCTGCTCAGCTTTGACTGGGAACTGATGGTTTCACCACTGATAAACTCAGTACATACAGTGTGGACATTATGTCAGCTTGGTAGCTGGCAAAGCACAGGAGCTGCTCTGCTAACCATCACTGCTGTAGATCACCTGATTACTTGAACTTGTTACAGTTTGGCAATAGGGGTCCAGGATTAGGCAGCGCATATTTTTATCATTCAGAGATGAACTGAAAAAAAAAAGATGGCGAGTCAAATCATCAGAAGCATTAAATTAAATCGTAAACTTGTTTGTATAGATAAGACTAGAGGCTGCCAGGGGAAAAAATGTCATAAGATAAATAAACAAGTTTTCCCAGGCTCTAATCCAACAGCAGTGACTGTCATAGCTGCCAGTGCTGTCCCTTCATAGTGAATTAGTGCTGTGGGTGGGATCTAACTTTCTGGCAAGTTAGCCCCCTAACAAAACCAAAAAAACAACTGTTTTTATCTATTGACTGAAATTATGATTTTCAGATTATGAATCTATCAAAAACAGGTTGCCTCTAACTTTGTACATACAAGTCAAATCAATCACACCATGAAATGCTACCAACTATAACATAATTCTTTCATAATAACGCAAATATCTATAGTTTCACTGACGTCTTTTTTCTGGTATGGGTATGTGGATATAAAATGGTACTAAATATATGAAAGGGTGTGGAATGTTTTTATAATTCTCTTTCTGTCTTCACAGAGCCCCTAGCGTCCCTAAAGATGGAGTACCTAAGGTATGAACTCTTGGATAAATATTACTGCCTCAGGTTTATCTGCATTTCTCTATGTATAAATATTATAGCAGTTTACTTAGTGTGAGCATGTGAGCCTGCTCATTGCGCCCTTCTGAGAGGATGTCAGAACACACTGTTGTTGTTGCATGCTGTAACTGTGACCCAATAGCCCATATTTTCATGCACCTCCACAAGGTTGGCACAGGTGTGATTTTCATTCATACAGCAGTATGATTATGAAAACACCATTTGTTTCAGTGTGATTGCCATGCAGTGCTTTTGAGCATGCTGGTCTATATGCATGAGTTTATCATGGGATTTGCTGTTTGTGCATGTTGTGTGTCTCCACCTTTGTCCAGGATGAACCTCAAGAAATCGTTAAACCTGTCCCAATCACTCACCCTGCCCCGTGCACCACATACACAAGGCCGTCCAGTCAGCCCAGTGCTGCCTACAACAAGACAGCCCGGCCATTTGGTGGGGATAGCAGTGCTGGCACAGCCACTTCCTCCCTGACCGCCCCCAAGGTAGCCTCCATCCCCTCTGAATCATCTGCTTTCACGCCAGCTGCCCCTTCTCAACAGCCACAGCCTCCATTTCCGCTGAAGTCAAGCCTCCTTGCCCCAGACTCAGCTCCAGTCAATTCAGCTCCCAGACCCAGCTCTGGTCGCTCCACTTTCACCTCCCCTTCTGCCTCTTCCTCCTCATCTAATTCCTCCTCTCCATCCAGAGTGACAGCCCCCTCCTCCAATCCCACTGTCCCACAGCCCTCTGTTTATAACTCACCCATCAACCTCTACTCGAATGCCAATGCCTGTGAAGTGGCTATGGGGCAGAGACGGGGCCTTCTGGAGAGCCAGGGGCTGGCAGAGCAGATCAATGGGTGAGTACCATCCATCAAACACCGTGGCCACCACCTTATACTTTTCCTCTCACATTGCCTCTTTTTCTGTCAACTGTGGCACTTTAATAGTCTCTCTACCAAGTACAGTTAATCTTTCTTTTTCACCTCACTTTATGTGCACTGAAGTCAAACAAGTTGAGTCAAGTCACTGAGTTAGATAAATAATGGCAGAAATTGATGTCGGAATAAGTGCGAGAACCTATATAACAGGAAATCTTGCAGTCTACCTGAGAGAGAAAATGTACTGCAGAAAATTATATATTCCATTCCACTGTTCCTACATTACCTCATGCCCCATTTCAACCCAAAAGATGCCTCTCATTTGAAAAGCTAACACAGACGCAGCCCATAATCAAACTTTTCACACATTTTGAGGAAAATTCAAGTTATGCTGCACATCTTGTCCCAATCTGCTACAGGGAAACTGGAAGGGGAACAGAGGCTAGGCAACAGGCTAACTCTTGCTACTGCCTGGCTATCAGAGGGATTAACAACGCTGCCAAACAGCCAGTCTGCCTGTAAGGCACTGCTAGTGCAACACTTGTTTCTAATTAGCTGAGAATCCTGGCAGTGTTGTGCTTTTACAAACCTCAGACACAGCTAAATTGGGGTGAGCTGGACAGGGGTTTGTCCACAAGGTTTGACTTGCTGGCTGGGTTATGGTAGACTTCTCAGTCTAAGTGATTTGTTACTCAGTTTCTCTTCCTGTCACTTAGGAAAAAACACAGACCAAATTGGTATGGCTTATATGGGTTTGACTCACTAACTCAGAATCAACAAGTATCGTAGTAATAGCATGAATAAAGAGGAATGAAGGGGGAAAAACAGACAGTTAATATATACAGCAATACATGGAACAATTAAGAGCACTGACACATTCATGATGGTTATAGTTTATAACTACCATGTAACAAATGCACACCAAGGAGCCTGATGTCAAACATTTCATGAATCTCATTATTAGGTTCAGTACACTGTCAGAAATAATGGTACAATCGGAGTCCATGTCTGTCTTACAAGGTATCTTTGCAAATGTAGCCCTTATAGAGCTAATCGTTGGACCTCAAAGTAATGATGTGAACCTTTGTAAGAACCAAAAAGGTACATATATGTTCCCACGCAGTAAAAGGTATAATATTATACCTATAATATTAATAATATTAGGAGACAGTGTTTATTAGGCAAAATACAGTGAATAAATAAATAAACACCTAAATAAATCAACAAAATAGGTCAAATATTTATTGAAGGTAGATTTTAACTTGTAGGCTATGGTTGAATAGCCTTGAAGTAAGTTTTGTAGATTTGTGGATATGAAAAATAGGTAATACAATGATCCAGTCCATATTATAGTTATAATATAGGAGCAAGACTGGACTCTATGAGCTACAAACCACAAGGGGACAAATAAGTTCCCAATGTCAAGGGTACAAAGCTGCACCTGAGAGGGTACTGCCCCAGGGACAAGTCACTGGACCCCTGAAGGTACAGTTATGGGCTTTATTTTCTGAGAGTGTACGTTGTCAAGCTGAGGAGGAGTTTTTCTTTAGTCTTTTCAATCTTTCTTTTGCATGAAATCCTGGACTGCCATCTTATCGAGGTAATGTGTGTGTGTGTGTGTGTGTGTAAGTGTATGTGTGCATGTGTTTGTCCAGACTTGTGTTCTGTTTGTGTGTTTCTCTTGTTTTCTAAATGCACGTTTTCTCAGAAGGGCCTTATAGTTAAGGCTACATTCTATTTTCAAACTTTTCTGTTCTTGTCTGTCCTTGCTGCCTCTTAGCTTCATCTCTTTTCTATTTATGTCTTCTCTGTCCTCAGGAGGAAGAAGAGGCAGAGACCAAGTTAGTGTTGTGAATGATACTTCTGCTACTCTACCTTTCTAACAGTGTGGAATGTGATCATTACAGCCCTCGAACCTCTCCAGTGTATGATTCTAGCAGGCGTGCTTGCACTTCTTCGTGCTAACATTACAAACTTCACATCTATGCTCATCTACTTACATGCTCAACCTGAGGTCCAAACTAACAGTGAAGGCATGGAAACAATCCATCTGTGTGTCGCCACGGGAAGCCCAGTGGGGATCTGCTCATACTGTTCATTCATGTTCTCCCTGGCATCCTGCTCTTATGCAGGCCAGTGCTGCATTTATAGTCAGTGCCGCTTGTCAGCACACTGTTCTGCTAAAGTCACCCAGCTCTGCATCTGTCTACCTCCGTCTGCTACTGTTGTCAGTAGGTTCACCCTGGGCCAGTCAAATCACTGCCAAGTACAGTATATTCTGCTGTGGCTAGGAATAGGCTGCCTGAAGATTGCTTCCTCTGGCTCTCATTCACCTTTGCGCACCTGACTCACAAGCACAGAATAAAAGCGGTGCAAATAGAACAAGAACCACTTTTACATAAATTGGCTATTGAGCTACACTCATACTCAGACATCCAACATTATTAATATTTATTGCATTCTGGAGCGCTAATAACTAAGGTTCAGAAAAAAATATCCAAAGGTTAGTGCTTCCATCTTGTGGTCAGAGATGGTCACTGCCACTTCCATCTATCTGTCCCGCTATATCATGGAAGGAAAACTGCATTCCATGTGAATAATATCACCATTTTGCAGTGTAGTCTAACTCACTGTTTTAGTCATTCTGCACTGTCCCTCTGGCACAAAACCACTGTCATGAATCTGCACCTTTGCATAAAAGACCTTGCAAATGGTTTTATTTTTTTTTTCTCTGATTCTGGAGCTGACCGCTACTGTATGGTTTCTCTCTTTAATAGTGAGCCTCAGAACATTCCTAAGTAAGTATAGGTCAGAGGGGTTTTCATGCCTTTTCCATGTGAGCAGCACACTGATGAATAGTACTTCATATGGTTTTGTATTTTCCGTTCTGTTCATGCCTTTTTGCCTCTTCCTTTACTGCCTGCTCACCTGCAGAAATCTACCTCCAACTAGACTTCGGAGGTAATACTCAGCTCTAACAGCAGCTACTTAATCATGTTTAATATGTGTTTTCATGCTGCACTCTTGGTTGACTGCTGAGCACAGAGTGTGTATATGTAGGTGCATTGAGATGAGTGTGTGCTGGTAGTCTGTGTGTATACACTGCAACATGAATATCTACCTATAGAAGAGGTGTTCGGTTTTTCTATTAACCTTAATAATTAATATGATGTGTAAAAACTTGGTAACTCCACATTTGTTGATTTTGATGTTTTCACTTCAACTGAAGGATGCACCTGCTTCTCTGAGTTGAGACTGTCCAGCCTCTTGGCCTCATGAAAGCCCTTCAAAATCCATTTGATTAACTACAGAAAACACTGTCATCGAGCTAAAGCCAAGGCTGTTTCATTTACTGCCGAAAATGTGACCTTTAGGACATATAAGTTTTCACCTGTCTGTGATCATATGGTAACAGTAGTATAGACATAATTTTCATGTCTGTAACATCATCTCTTGGTGTGTCTGTCATGGGCAGGAAATCTGGTCCAGAGGCTGATGTGAACCACGCCTCGCCGCTCAGCGATGCCAGCAGGAAGCGCTTGGTCGAGGACACAGAGGACTGGCACCCACGAACTGGCATCTCCCAGTCACGCTCCTTCAAGATCCTCGCCCAGCTCACCGGCACTGAGAATGGTAGGTGCCAACCTTGTGCTCGCATCACCTCAGACACTAGTTTTGTATCATCTCTTTTATTCATGTTTAAAATAAACAACATTTATGGCTGGATTGGCAGATATATTCCTAAAACAGATTTTAAGAACTGACAATAAGGAGAAATGTTACAAATTACTTAAGAAAGCTCTTCAGCCTAAATCTACTATTTTGACAGTATTTTCTTATTAAGAAACCCTGATTCAGGGCATTTGAGTGCGAATGTACGAATGAATTTTTGAGATTGAAGTTGTAAATTTACAAGAAAAAAACACAGATATTCTCTGAGATTAAAGTGGTAAATTTATGACAAAAAATCACAAATTTATGAGGAACAAATTTCAAAAATTCTGAGATTATAAAGTTACAAATTTGTGAGAATAAAACCTGGAAAAATATATTTTTTCTTCTACTACATTGCTGTGACTTGGGCCGATTCAGAAGAAAACAATATTGTGATTGTGGGCTAAAATCAGCAGGATTTCCTTGTTCCTAGATCCCACTGCAAAGTAGGATTTGATGAGGTGATCAACTGCAGGCCTGATACACGGCGAGCAGCAGCGTCTGCAGAGTGTTGCCTCTTGTAAATTTGTGACTTCATAATCTCAGAATTTTCAAGTTCTTTCTCAGAAATTTGTGAGTTTTTTTCCACATATTTATGACAAATTGTAGGAAACTTGTTTCTTACTCTTTTTTTTCTTAAATTTTCCTACTTTCAAACTTTCTATACAGGACCAGCCAGACATTTTAGATAGTAAATCCATTAAAATGAAAACTGTAACGGTTATGTCTTAAAGGGAAGTAAGTAAGGGCAACATGCTACAGCT
Source organism: Myripristis jacobus (assembly GCA_900302555.1). Taxonomy (NCBI): domain Eukaryota; kingdom Metazoa; phylum Chordata; class Actinopteri; order Holocentriformes; family Holocentridae; genus Myripristis; species Myripristis jacobus. Next base: position 10,292 of record OMLB01001065.1, read on the forward strand.
TATTGCTGTTGTCTTTCTGTAAAACTAAATTAAATCCAAATCCACAGAAAAGCAAAATGAACATTGTAAGCATGTTGTCTGCCCCACCCATTGCTTCTGGTTCACTGTGCCTTTCAGAGGGAGAGGTGGCATCTGAGTGGTTTCCATATCTGCCATCACGTAAATCAAAATTACGATACCAATACATGCTGACCTTTTGATATACAGTGTAAATCTATGCTGCACGGTGTTTGTGCAGCTGTACAGAATGTGGAGCAAGTCAGGATGCCGCATGAGGATCTAGTTATCAGGGACTTGATATGCTCCGTCCAGTCACCTGCTGCTCACTTACAACACACATATCACATCAGGCCTGTCAGATTCATATCAGGTGGTGGGCCACATTCATTCAAATGAGACCTTCACAGGGGCCGGAGTATTTTTCAATATGTCCTGAGTTGACACATGGATATTTTCGGCTTCTTTATGATCTATTATTTTAAATAAACAGATTTGAAGCCTAACAATCAATGAGAAACTACATGTTGGTTCATGAAAATAACGCATAACATAGAATTACGTAAAGCAGGAGAGAGAAATACAACAAATACACAGCAGACAGGTTTGCCATTTGCTTCCCAGAAGAAAACCAGCTCTTTCCTGAAAAATCTCTCCTGAAAAATTCATTCAAATTCAAAACACATTCCATGTCAGCCTTTTGCTTTTTTGACAGCATGTTTGCTAAACTAACATAACGCAGCAACAGTCAGTGCAACAACTACCCTGGTGGCTCAATTCTACCTAATTTATCATAATTTAACATTAATCATTAATCAGTTTATCAGTTCATAGAAATCTTTTATTTTGCATATTACACATAGTTGATAATAATTGGATACAAATATTTCAATTAAAAAACAATTTTGATTTAAAACTATTTTTGAAAATGTTTTTTCTCCTTTTCCTCCAAAACACATTCTACGTTCAGTTTCAACCTTTCGCTTTTTTGACAGCATTTTTGCTGAACTAAAATGATGCAGTGCAGCAGCTAGCCTCCTGGTTTTTCCTTTACTTCCAGCCAATTCTGCTTAATGTATCGTAATTTATCAGTAGTCATTAATTTATCAGTTTATCATAGAAACCTCTTATTATGCTTATAATACATCACTGATAATCACTGGATGCAGACGTGCTTGTGTGCTGGACTTGGCCCGTGGGCCTTATCCCTGACATTTGTGTATTGCATGATTCTTAAACAGTCTGGTCATTTATTGTGCATATTACTGTACCTCCACTTGTGCTGATTAATGTTTTTTCCTTTACTGTTACAGAGCAAGTTCCAGAGAACAGTGGAAAGAAGTAAGTGGCTAGTGGTTTTTCAATATAATGATATTTGGTATGTGTCTGTGAATGCTCTCTCTCTCTGTCAGAGTGTGTGCATGTGTGAGCACTTGCACAGGACATCATGCATGTGTTTTAGCAACACTGTCGCTACTGTTACTATTTTCCTTGATCACAGAGGTTTCAGTTTCAGGTTTGGCTCCCAGAGCAGTCGTGTGAGCATGTCTCAGGAGCCCCTCGTTCAGAGTTTAGCCCTGACTTCCTGATCTATGGGTCCCACAGTGTCACGCTTAGTTTAAGGCTTAATTTGGAAGAAGCCACATTTGAGAGCTCTCCGAGGAGGAAAGTCGAGTATTGGCAGTTGGAGCCAGCAGCGGCCTCAGCACATACAGAGACTCCCGCTGCTGCTCCTCAATCAAGTTAATCTGCAGTAAACACAGTCTGCCCTCAGTCCCAGAGCCCGAAACAATCAATATGTCACTCACTGCAAACTGTGGGTAATTAAGTGCTATTGTGGGTAATAAGGGCCTGCCTGAAGGAGAACCCTGTTGCACTCCTGTTAATGACAATTGGTTCCGTTCACCATTTGTAAAGAGAGGGCTGATATTATTATTATAAATCTGCTGTGCTTGGTGATTAATCCTATATTTAGGTCTGCAAGGAGAAATTGATCTGTTTCATATTAATTTTCAAATTGCCCATGTTCTATGTTTTCTCTCTTAATATTTTTCTACAGTTGTTTCTTTGTTCTTTTTAATTCTTGCGTTGTCTTATGTAATCTCTCATCTCTCTTCCCTTCTCCCATTTTCACTTTCTACCCTGTTTTTTCCCTGTCTTCTTTTTTTCTGTCTTAATGCTGTCTTGCGGGATGAATCAGAGTGAACAAGTTGGACTCAGAGGTTATAGGATACAAGTACAACAAGCTGAGAGACTGGCATCACGGGGTCTCTGCACGTGTGCTAAATGTGGAGTAGACAGTGTTTTTGTTTCGTTTTGAATGTATTATTTATTTCAGTCTGGTCATGCGTAAGTTGTCTCCTTTACACAATACATCATCACTTGTCCCAATCCCTACTGTAAAAAAGTGTTTTTAACTAGATATTATGTCATGTGTAATTATGACCATTTATATGTCAAAATATAGATTAAATGCATGAGTAAGCAAATAAGTCCAAGCCACATAAATTTTCAATTCAATATTTGATTACATACATAATCCATATTATACAGTGCTGTGCATACATAATCCATATTGTACAGTACTGTGTATGTCTGGGCCTTCACTATCCACTATCCACATACTGTATGCTTTCACTTTACTGTATTAATCTGCATATCTGTATTGCATTTCTTCTATTTTCTATACTACCCATAGCTTTGTTTGGAAGATTTTGGATTATTTCATCTCAATAAATTCTTTTCTTTACTGCTGCTGTTCATTTCCTATTCTTTGCTTTCTTCTCCCATCCCTCCTTTCTCTGAGAAACAAAGTGGGCATGTCTGTTAGAAATCTCTGGCTACTAAAATGTCTGAGAGGTCAATGAAAAAAAAGAATTAGCTATGCACCAGAGGTAATGTGCATATCTAAAGATGCCTATATTAAATGTCCACATGCTGTGGACCCATTTGGTTAAGGAGATAGCTGGAAAATGACTTTGATCAGCTTGCCATCCAGTGTTAATCAACTTTCTTTCAGGCAATAGAGTAGTACTGCATTTGCAGCCTTTTGCAGCCACAATAACCACGTTGTATTTTTCTCCCTTTCTTTGTTCCACAAGTAGACCAGTGTTATCAGCCAGGTTTCCCTTGTTATTGCTAATTTTATCAGTAGATGGTAGTGCTGACAAGGCAACCCTCTTATCTAAGAAAAAACACTCAAATCCAGACCGGGAATATGATATAAAAAAAAAAACTGTACTAAATGAATTACAGCTCACCTGATAGAGTGTGTACCATGTATCAAAGCTACACTACTGTATATGGACAAAAGTATTGGGTCACCTACACATTCCACCTCCAGGAGCTTTTCTGAACTCTCAATCTAAATCCATAGACATTAATGTGGAGTTGGTCCCTTTGCAGCAAGAACAGCTTACACTCTTCTGGGAGGATTTCTACTAGATGTTGGAGTGTGTCTGTGGCAATTTTTGCCCATTCACCTAGAAAAGCGTTTGTGAGGTCAGACACTGGTATTGGGCGAGAAGGCCTGGCTCGCAGTCTCCGTTCTAGTTCATCCTACAGGTGTTGGATGGGGTTGAGGTCAGGGCTCTGTGCAGGCCAGTCAAGTTCTTCCACACTAAACTCAGCCAGCCATGCCTTTATGGAGCTGCTTTGTGCACTGGGGCTCAGTCATGCTGGGACAGAAAAGGGCCTTCCCCAAAATGTTCCCACAAAGTTTGAAAAGAGAATTGTCCAAAATGTCTTGGTGAGCTGACACAGTGCAGTCAGGCAGGGAACGTTCTCCTGGTGTTCACCAAACCCAGACTTGTCCATCAGACCGCCACATAGAGAAGTGTGATTAGTCACTCCACAGAACACATTTCCAGCGCTCTAGAGTCCAGTGGTGCTGTGCTTTACACCGCTCCATCCGATGTTTGGCGTTGTGCTCGGTGATGTAAGGCTTGCGTGTGGCTTCTCGGCCATGGAAACCCATGCCATGAAGCTCAACATCAGCTCAGTCTCTGTGCTGATGTTGATGCCAGAGGAGGTTTGGAGCTCTGCAGTTACTGAGTCAGCAGAGCATTGGCCACTTTTATGAACTATGTGCCTCAGTGCTCGGTGACCCCGCTCTGTAACCTGACATGGTCTGCCACTTGTTGGCTGAGTTGCTGTGGCTCCTAAATGCTTGCACTTTGCTATAATACCACTTCCAGTTGATGGTGGAATAACTAGAGGGGGAGAAATTTCATCAACTGACTTGATTTTATACGCCTGTGGTGATGGGACTGAATGAAAAACCTGAATTCAGTGACTAAAAGGTATGTCTCAGTACTTTTACTATTACTTGTCCATATAGTGTAAGTCCTTTAATGCAGCAGTCTGGTACTGAATCCAGGGCCCTTTGCTGCATGTCATGCCCTCTCTCTCCCCTGCCTCTCCTGTCTCTTGTTACTTTGATTATCAAATAAAGCAGAAATGCCACATAAATTAATAAATAAAAATTCCAAATTACATACATAGTACATTGAAATTTAAATTTATGTTTAACAAATAGATGACAGCCTAACCAAAAATGAATAGATAAACTGAAGTATGAACCGTATAATTAATACACTAAATCTACACCCGGAATGATGTGCATTTTCCATAAAGTAGTTCAGATGTGTGACAGGCCACAGACATCATAGTGGTTTGTCAATAATGTCACTGTGGCCAGTAAAATGACGTTCTGCAGATACTTTTCTCCACAACATGAGAATGAGATGCAAGACTAGTGGATGATTGTGCAAATGACCAGATTTACTGAAAAAAAAACTATATCTAGAGTAGCTCATCTATCCAACTGATACTATTTTGTAAGGTCTTAAATTACATGGATTTTATTATACAAAAATACACCTGTTTTATCCAGCTAAATCACAAAGTGGGCAGGCAGTAGAGAAGTACATGTAATGTAATTACTAAAGCCATGATACATGTTTTCTGAATATTGAAATTCACTTTTTTTTAAGTGTGATCTCTTGTTACAGTTTGAAGCCATCAGTTTTGCTCCATATAACAGGATGTAGTAAACTATGCCATCAAGCTAATAACCATTTAGTAGGAGTAGGAGTTAGACTCCTCAAATTGTCTTCATCTCAGCATGAAGTGAAATCATTAAAAAAAAATTAAGGTACACTCTAGTTTTTACTCATTTTCATCTAAAATATATTGAGGCACACACAATTTTATTTGGCCACACTGGCAGCATCAGCTCCAGTTGTTATTTTATTTCACTATTCCAAAAGCTATCTGGGCTGTAGGTAGCACTGCATATATTTGTTGGAATTCCTGCCCATGGTGTTCATTAGACACCATTCTTGATGCCATCGAAAAAGCACATAAGTGACTTGATTTGTCAGATGTGTCACTAAAATTTTAATTTATTGATTGCAATGGATAGTGGCTTTAGTGGGAGGGTATGTAGTCAGTTCCATGACAACAAACAGTAGCCTGTCTTAGGGATGTCACAGTACCAGATATTGATAGTTGATATCACTGCCCATGAAATTCCACGATCCTCAATACATGTTTTGACATACTGCTGCAAAAACAGAATCCCATTGAACATGCACCACTTTACTTAAAAACTTTCTGTGAACATTAACAAATAAGAAGAAACTTGTTTCAAGTATTGAAACTTGTAGACCGCACTAGTACCGCATTGACCTGAAACATTCCAGCAGAAAACACTGCCCAACATGAAATGAATTTCAGATTGACTAATTTCAGAACTGTATGGAATAACAATAAATGTGGTATGATGTGCTCTCATTTGATTTACTTTCCTATAAACATGACTGCAACTTGAAGGCTTTCAGGTGTTTAAGTCTATATTGGAACAATAACACTGAGTTGCAGAGTGAGGTATCAAGTTGTCCTAGTAGCACAGATGCTAAAATTAGGCTACTAGCATTGGTATTATTTTCCAATTTTTGGTCTTGACTTGGTACCCAAATACTGATCCTTGCAACATCCTTACTGTGATAAACTCTGCTGAACAACATTCAGCCCTGCACCTGGAGGCACTGTCCCACTCTGAGATTCTTTTCTTATTTTAGGCTTTGCTACAAATTGGACGTAAATTTGACCGAATAGGAGAGGCTTGTCATGTTCAGTGGAAGAACTGTCCATAGCTGGATTCATCACCACCTGTATCCATGGTGGGAGTTGCCACAACAAACAGAGAGTGACAGGCGTTTACTGGCACAGGTTGTTGATGTGGTGCAGAGAGTCCTGAACAAACACAGCAACACCACCAGAGTCTGAGAGCTCCACAGCAAGAGATCTGTCTTTACTTTAGAGAGGAAAAACAAATATATATGTATGCTCAAGCCTGTGCGTGTGCTTGCTTAGTGATTTATGATCTATATCAAGTGTGTCTTTCTATTTCCTAGTGAGGCAACTGAAGAAACCTCCATCAGCACTCATGTCTCATCTCCAGCAAAAACATTTTCCAAAGCTGCAGGCCCCCCCAGGAATGGCAACGTCCCTTCATCTGTGCTCAAGGCCCCTGCAGCACAGAGCAAGCCCTCCTTTCAGCCTGGAGGTCCTTCAGGTAGAGTAACGCAACTGGAAAATCAACCCCTGCTTCTGATTTGTATTGCCACCAAAACACGTGTATTCTTTCCACAATTTATTATGTGTAGCTGCTTCTTCTAGTCTGCAGAGGGCAGCCCTGTGCTTTTAAGTCCTTACTGCTCAGTCATTACTTTTATTGCAGATATTTAATGCCTGACACTAAACCATTTAAGATTATGCGCTCTATAAAAACAAGACATATTCAGCTAATGAGCTCCAATTTTTTGCTTTTCCCCAGAATCCCTTAGTTAAATAGATTGTGAAATTCAGAATGATATATGTTACTTTCTGTGAAGGCTGCACTTTAACTAAGGTATCCATACTGTGAGAAGTAGAACTGGACAGGGTAAATATTTGCTGAAGGCATCAGTTAGGGGCCATTACTAGCATTACTACACCAGCAGTTTGCACTCATACTACATGAAGAGGTGCAGTATGTGTCCTGTGCTGCCCTGTAGATGTGGGGCCACAGGGCTCCTCCGCCTAACCTGGTGTGCCTCCCTGGAGGCTTCTAAAGTAATGGCTGTTGAAAGGCACCACAGGGAGAGCAGGAGAAACCACAGTTAGTTCTCTGTTTGTTATGTTATATATCAGATTAGTGCTTACTTGAGTTCAAGTAAACAGCCACATATCTCATGCTGACCATGTGGAGCAGAGCCAGGTGTAAGGAATGAGCTATATGAGCTTCTTTCCATATATTTACACGGATTATTCAACTGGCCGTTCCACTGCCGGCACCTCATTAAGCATGAAATATATGTATTGTTTATCTTTACTTTCTCTGATGAGAGGCTGGGCAGATATTCCGTGTATGAGCACTTGAGAATGAGATACAGAGAAAGACAGGCCATGTGTGTAAAAGGCGAGTAGAATCATTGATGACAGATGAGGATACATCCCTCAGGTTTTATTCAAATAGAGACATAGACTGTCAGAGTCACCCCTTTCCTTTCAGCCTGAACCACTGACACTCTAATGTATTTTCAGATGAAAAGGTTCTGGTGCATGACCATGGTGTTGCGGTGACACCATGGTGATGCGCCAGGATTCAGACTGTGAATTTTAAACTCTATATTGTTTTTTTGTTTGTTTGTTTGTAATGCCATGTTTTCATTTGCAGATGTGTACACAAATGACACAAATGTGAGGGAATCTCTGTTTAGTGTTGGCAAAAACATTTTAACCATTAATTTTATGCAGACCACAAAGTTTTCTTGGTAGTTGTCCCCATGCAGCTTTCATTGTAGAATAATACACATTCCCACTCAGTTCCCACTTGAAAACTGTTTCTGGTACCAGCTGAGAAAACCAACAAGTTGAGAGTACCAACTTGGTACTTTCAGGTACCAGTTTATATTTGGTGGAAATGCTATCCTGGTGCTATGCACAACGGTTCTTTAATGGTGGAAAAGGCAGATATTTGTCCCTTAGTTGATTAGTTAGTTAGTTAGTCAGTTATCCTCATGGGGAAAACTTGTCCATAGGTGGCACTATATATATGTATATGTATATATATAGAGAGAGAGACCACAGTCCAAAGACATGCAGGTTAGGTGAATTGGAGAAGCTAAATTGCCCCTAGGTGTGACTGTGTGCGTGAATGTCATTGTGTGTCTGTCTGCCCTGCGATGGACTGGCGACCTGTCCAGGGTGTTTCCTTGCCTTCCGCCCATTGAGCGCTGGGATAGGCTCCAGCAACCCCCCGCGACCCTTGTGAGGATAAAGCGGTTTAGAAAATGGATGGATGGATGGATAGAGAGAGAGAGAGAGCGAGAGAGAGAGAGAGAGAGAGAGAGAGAGAGAAAGAGAGAGAGATAAACATGCATATATTCTTATGGGGCGTGGCAAAATCTGACAAAGGTGGTTTTTATCACAGGATATTATAGAGTGTATGTAAAGCAGTTGGGAAATGTTTTTTGAATTTTGTTTTGAATTTAGACTAAGCTGCATGGCTGAAATGCCAAAGGCTGACAGAAGAGGAAGAAGTGACTCGAAACAGAGTTTGGCAGTCTTTCTGTGATTCAATTTGGATCTTGATGTTTATCTCAAGTTTTCTCTTGCCGTCTGCCAGAGTTACACATCTTTCATGACATTACCTCTCCTTTTCTCTCCTTATCTCCTTTGTCTGTCACTCAGCCAGACAACAGATATTGACATACTCACAAATATCTGCTTGGCTGACTCCTTCTGCCTCACTCAGTGTGGTTCAGCCCTTCCTCCCTCCCACCAGGGGAGCCGCTTCCAACAGCTTGTGCCTGTCTTGCTTTGCAACACTCGTAGGCCTCACTACTGCCAAAGCTTACTGGAGAGTGGCTAAATGTATGTAAACTATGGACAGATATACTATACTGTGCAATGAAGAGATTCCAAGTTTGTTTGATTCCAAGTTTCAAATGACATTTTGCATCATATGAAAACACTGTGTCCAAGAAACAAATCCATATAGTGCAACTGAAAGGTATTTTGACTCCAGTGTGATTCTCTAAAAATGATAATAAATAATTGTTAAGATACACATGGACAGATTGATTTATTTAGTCTCTGTTTTCCCCCTGCCATTTTTTGAATTAAAAATAAGCTATGTTGCTTCTGTTGCCGTTGAAGCTTTGTCATCAGGTGGGGGGGTGAACGTTCAGGCTGAGACATTTTGGCCCTATTTATTGGTTCATTTCAACTGTAAGAACACATCAACATAACTGCTTACTATAAAATGCAGCCAACGCAACTATACTGTAACTCAGTCTGTCTCTGTAAAAAAAAAAGAGTCACTGTCTCCTTTTCCTCTCGTTCCTTTCTTTCTTTTCTCTCCTGAAAAGCAGTCTTAGATGTTTGAGGTGGCCTGATGCCATTACTCCTGGCAGATTTATTTCTTGAAATCCTGCCGTGCTGCTCTATGCGTTCTATTCTGGAAGTGACTTTTTTTTCTCTTACACAACCTGTGAATTGTTAGAAGTAATGGACATACTGGGAACGATAATGTATGTTCATTAAGCCATTAAATATGAATTGCATAAATAGCTGTTTCTATTAAGAGCAGTTCTACAACACAACAACAGAAACATTATTTGTCAAATATTTATCAACCAGTAAAGTCTATAAATTATGGCCTTTTTGAGGGGCCTTTGGAATCTCCCTAACTTTACACCCCTATGCGGCATCTCTCTCTCTCTCTCTCTCTCTCTCTCTCTCTCCACACACACCATCGCACTTACTTTCATCTATCAACGAGTCTCTCTCTTCCTAACTCCCTCTCAGACCATCTCCCACACTCTCTCTCTCTCTCTCTCTCTCTCTCTCACTTCCCTGCCAGCACTCACTTATGTTTATTCAGTTAGTTTGCTCTCTGTTACAAGGAAATTTAAGGGGCACTTGTCCTTTGACCCCCTCAGCCTTTGATAATGGTTCTCTTTTTCAATAGTGTCTCTGTCCCCAATCCTTTTACCCCCAAGCGCTCCCTCTGAGGGCAGCCAGTGCTGACCTCCCTCCTGGGTGTGTCTTTGCATAGAGAAATAGAAGGGGAGAACTCTGACTACGCTCCCCCTGTGTTGAGATGAGAGAAGGGGGATTATTTTGCCAGGTGTCTCCTCTTGCTCAGGGAATGTGTTGTTTTCCTCGCTGAGAAAAATTGAGCCTTTGTCTGGCTGGTGTGCTGTGGATCTGTCCAACCTAGCTGTCCCATGCTTCAGCCATGGATGGTTCGTTTATGTCTTAACAGCAACCGATCTGTGCACATCTGTTTTATTAGAGCAATGCAAAAGTCTGACATTATAAAGTCACAAATTTGCAAGGATTTCCTTGTTACTAAATCCCATTGCAAAGTAGATTTGATGAGGTCATCAGCTGCAGGCCTGATCTAAGCGGCAGTGTCTGCAGTGTGTGGCTGATGCAACCTTGAAAACTGAAGCCATTTGCTTCCTTGACTAAAAAACTATTTTTCTGAGTTTGATTCTCATAAATGTCTCATAAAGAGTTTTTTCTTGAAAATTTAACACTTAAAGCTTTGAGGTTTTTTCTCCGAATATTACCCGCCTCCCCCAGCTCCATTTTTTCCCTACAATGGCACTCATAGTTGTAATATTCCAGTGTAGTCTTTAAAGCATATATATCTCAAATATGTAGCCGTAAGACTCTATGTGAATAATCTGACCCACTTTCTGTCCTGCTGGTTTAGGCTTTCCTAAGGGTGGAGCTGCTCCTTCATTTGGCAAGGTCAGTAGCCCTGCTCCCAAAGGTCCGGACCGCCCCACTCCACAGCCACACCCACAGGACTTGGACTCTCTGGTGCAGCGGGCTGAGCATATCCCAGCTGGCACACGCACCCCCATGTGCAGCAAATGCAACACTGTCATCAGGTAAATGTTAAGGCTGATGGTATTAGAAGGAATAGGATTAATGCCTTTACTTTAGTTGACGGTCAGAGTAGAGAGAGACAGGAAAGGGAAAGGGGATGACATGCAGCAAATAGCTTGAGGTTGGATTCGAACCCAGGACGCTGCAATTAGGACTTATCCAGTGAGCTACCGAGGTTGCCCCATGCCTTTACACTGCTAACAAGTTTTATGATTCCACCCTTGCCCTGGATGACACAGATGTGATGTATAAGATACATAGTACCTCAGGAAATCAGCTGTCTTTTGATTTGAGGAGCCTGAAACAAGAGAAAAAAATCTTCAAATGGTTACATAATTTAAGTAAGAATTCACAGTTATGCACAAATTAATCTGCAATGAAATATGTTCTCATTTGTCTTTCTGAGAGATTGTTTACCATACGATATAGGCCAATTTAAGCCTCCCTAGAAGAGGCTTTTTGTGGGTGAAATTGAATCCTCTGACCCGGGCCCGTTCTCACCAGGGGCCCATTCCTTGTGGCCATGGGCATGTCCTGGCACCCTGAGGAATTCAACTGTGCTCACTGCCATGCCTCCCTGGCAGACCGTGGATTTGTCGAGGAGAGGGGCCAGGTGTACTGTGAACAATGCTACGAGCAGTTCTTTGCTCCCACCTGCGCCCGCTGCCACCAGAAGGTCCTGGGTGTAAGTAAAAACACTGAAAGGATTAATAATCTGTGCCCTAATCTATGTGTGGTCAAAATGCCTTCACTAATACTGACAAGGTTCAAAATAAAATCAGTCACTTTATATAAAACTTTGCTAGTAGGTGATGAATTAGAATCACAGTGTAAAACACCTCATCATTAAAGAAAGTAAGTCAGAACTGGAGCTGCTTATCTAATGTGCTGGAGGAGCTGAAGGTTCCATCTCTGCAGCAGATTTCTGTCATTTTCATATCAGTGAGACTACTTTTGAGCGTCTAATTTGCACTTTAGTCTGATGACAGGAGCACCCACCAATTAGAAGAGATCTCAAGCCAGCCAAATGATGTAGTTTACAGCTTTTTCTGTGTTGGCTATGTTCAGATTTTGAAGAAAGTGCATGATTACTTGAATTGATTTCATTGCTGCAGGCATCTTTCACAATAACATACAGTAATTAGTAATCTGATAAAATTACCACAAGTGTCATTCATTTTCTGTTAAATGGAAAGATATATCTGGTTACAAACAGATGGTGGACCTGTATGGGCTGGGAATTCATGTTGTAAACTTCTCTATGAACGCAATGTGAGTGTGGACATGTTCTACCAATGAGGACATGCCTCTTCCTGGTGTCCCAACAAAAACTGATCAAAGTTAATGACATAAAAGACACAAAAAGTTTGCACCACATACAATTTGTGACAGGAAATTTTCAGAAATTGTTAAACTTTAAAAACATGTGAAGCATTTGTATGTGTGATCTAGTAGCATAACTTTGTAGCCCAGAGCCAAATCAAAAGTGTGTTATGAGTTTGACAGTGATACAGGGTCACCACAGCATCATAATAAAAATATATATATATGTGTATTTATATACTTTAAGGCATTTACAAGTGCTTGCACTTTTTAAAATATTTCCATCATAGTGTAAATAAAGAACAGAAAGCAAGTAGAACTAAAGTATTATGTTGCTTGGTTGAAACTACCCATTGTGTCACACTAAACAGGCAACAAACCAATGAATGTTGTAATATGGAAATAAATGTGCATTTCATCATTAGAACAAAAGACCAATTCAGCTCTATTTCCAGGCACTTACTTCTGAAAGCAACGTCAATTTAATGCCACCTGTAACATTATAAACTGTTGTCCTTGAATACAGAAATCATTAACTGTAAAAGTTAGTTTAAGCGAGGATATATGAAGAGCGTTGAGAAGCTGCTGCCACACCACTGTGATCAAAGAACTGGTCAAAGTGCAGCCAAGCAGCTGCTGGGAAATGTAGTGCAGAACACTAAATGAGTTTAGATAACCATCAGGGGTTCATCTACAGAAACACACAATCTTGTAAAGCTTTGATTCCACGATTCATTTACAATAAAACCACACAGACCATATTCAGAATCTTTGAAAAAAGTAATAACTGAGCTTCCACTAGCTAGCTAGCTTGCTAGATATATAGATAGACCGACAGATTTATTTTAAAATGATAAAAAGACAAAAAAAAACAACAACAACAATTAAAAAAAAAAACAAAAAAACCCAAAAAAAAAAAAAAAAAAAAAAAAAAATCCAAACTCAAACAAGACCCAGAAAATAACCAGTTGCTCTGTTCCGTAAAAGACACCTAACCTGACTTCCACAAGCCCCTCTCATATCTAAAGACTGCATGTGGAGGGGAAGGCTGGTCCACAATATGGCACTAGTGTAAACAAAAAGAAGAGAAAAAAGGGAAGCTATAGGATTGTCATCAAGTACAAGGTGTTTTTTTTTCTTTCTTTCTCAAAAGTTTTCATCAAGATGGTTTTTCTTCTGTTTCTTCAGGAAGTCATGAATGCCCTGAAACAGACCTGGCATGTGTACTGCTTTGTATGCGCCGCCTGTCAGCAGCCAATCAGGAGCAATATGTTTCACCTGGAGGATGGACAGCCATACTGTGAAAAAGGTAAGTGAGTGACAGTGAAGCACACACTGTGAAGGACAAATGTTATGGGAATCAGTGTTCCATCTGACTCTCTCCCTTACCCAGACTACTACAGCCTGTTTGGGACAAACTGCCACGGCTGTGACTTCCCCATCGAGGCGGGGGACAAATTCCTGGAGGCTCTTGGATTCACCTGGCATGACACCTGCTTTGTGTGCGCGGTAGGTCCACCTGCTGGAGAGGCCATTTCAATGCCAGCAAACACAAGTTACTCAGACTGTTGTGTGAATAACATCACTGCTTTCTATGTGCTTCTGTCCACAGGTGTGCAGCACTAATCTGGAAGGCCAAGCTTTCTTCTCCAAAAAAGACAAGCCTTTGTGCAAGAAACATGCCCACACTGTTCAAATCTGAGCTGCTCTGGGTTGGGCAGGAGAGCCCGTTCACAGCAGTCTGTTCAATCAGATGTTGATGTTTTTTTCATAGTTAAGAATCAGATCAGGTTTATCTGTTTGTTTATTCTGTTAAAAACATTTTGGGTTATGGGTTCCACTGTAAGCTTTATTTTTGCTTAGCTCTATAATAGTTGGTATTTGCATTCACTGAATGTCAAGCAGAATTGGAAATATTATAAAATTACTGTATATGAAAATGCAGGACAAGTTTATAACCGAGTATACACACTGCAAAAACTGCCACCATAACAAGTCATTTCACTCAGCGGCTTGTCTTGAAAATGTTAATTTACTCAGAATAAGTGAATAAAGCTGCCAACAGGTGATATAGTTTTTCATTTCCAATGCTGTTCAACTTGTTTCAAGAATTTTCTTGACTCGAGTGTCACTTCCTTGAGCTATTTTTTATTTACAAGAAAATGTGTCAAACATGTGAAACTGCACTGAAAACAAGTTAAAGTATCTCACCCTGTTGGCAGATGTTTGCACTTATTTCAAGAAAGCAAAATTTGAAGGCTGAATATAAGACTAAATGTCTTCAAAAGACGGATATTTTATTTGAAGTGTAGCACTGAAACCCCTTCTGTCAGTTCTGTCTGTGCAGGTGAGAGTGGCTAATTATGTGGCCAATACGATATGCAGGGCTATTTATTTGGGCTGGAGCTGTGTTGGGCTTTCTGATGGGCATTTTTGCACATAAAAGGCTAGTTTACTGCAATGACAGGACAGAATGAGTGGCAATGTTCTGTTGCTTGTGTACATTTTCTAATGCCTGATCTCTTAAGCTATGGTTTGGGGCCAAAATGATTCATGCCTCCCGTGGATTCCCCACATGGCAAGTGTACTTTATTACACAAGGCCCTTTTATTAAAATTTACTAGGTTGAAAAAAAATGTTAAGTGCTATTGTTTCAAACTATTGTTCCTTGTTTTGATATAAATCCCATGTAATAACATGTCATTTCATCTGCAGTGGCCCACAATACCATGAGGGCAGACCGCTGTTGTATGGGTGGACCCAGTGGGAATTAAACTCTTACCCTTACCCTGGCGGTGTTAAAACCATGTTCTACCAGTTTTGTTAGAGATTGTTACACAGGACCATGCCGTGCTGTATTTGTCACTGATGACATAGTTGTGATGATTCATAGATTTTTTTCTGACTATGTCACAACTTTAATATATGCTATTACTGTTGTCAATTTTCCTTTCTCCTGTCCAGACAATTTCTGTTTATCAAACAACAAAACCTTCTGTGCAGCTGTTTTCTCATCAGTGTGCAGAAAGTAGCACTTGTTCTTTTTCTCAATTCAAATAAAAGAGTTCCAATATAAAGTCAACTGTGTCATGCGTATCTCCACAATGCTCTTGAATATGTCATACATAATCCAGTAAGGCACTGGCATCATTAAGAGTCTGCTCATCTTTGACAAACTATAAAGATCACTGTGCCTGACACAAGGTTATTCTTGTTCACTAAAACTAAACTAAAACTAGAAGTGAAAAAAAACATTTCAGTGAACTGAAATAAAAATAAAAACTAGACTTTAGAAGAAAAAAAAAACAAAACTAACTGAAACAATATTGTTTGCTTCCAAAGGTGACTAAAATAAAATGAAACTATACAGAAAATGTTTAAATTGAGTGTTTGTCACTTAGGTCAAATGCGTGAGGACAAGCATGAGGTGTTGGTGCTGATGTTTAGGGGATGTCGACATGACTGGGAGTCAAGTGAGGGAAAAAAACAACCATAATAACCGCCCTGACACTGAAACAAAACACCGAAAACAACTCACTTCAGTGCATGTACCTTATTTCTGGGTTGTTGTTTTTTTTGTTTGCTTTATTTTTTAATGCACATGTGATGTTTATTTTTTGCTATCATTCCAACAAAGAATTGATTCATTGAGGGATATTGTAGGTGATACAACCCTGCTGTCACACCGGTTAAAGTGCACAGAGGAAAGTTAGCAGGCGGGCAGACAGGCACCAGCTTGAGTTCCCTCATACATTTACCTACAGTAAGAGGGAAAAGTACACAGTCTCCATGGGGATGGAGGCAACAACACCTTTCATACACACACACACATGCACACACACACACATGCACACATGCACACACAACACTCTGTATGAAGTCTTAATTGTCTACCTCATTTGTGCTTTTATACCCTTCACCCACTCAGAAAAGGAAAAAAGGATAATAACAATAATAAAATAATAATAAAATAAAGTAAAAATAACTGCAATCCATCGCCTCCTTCATGTACTCACTACAAACAATTATGACTACAATACTAATGATGATGATGATAATAATAATAATAATAATAATAATAATAATAATAAATGCAGAAATAATAATAGTAATAATGTTATTAATAATAACAACAACTAAAAATAACAACATTTTAAAAAACAGTATTAAATTAGATCATGTTTGGCTTTGTTTTTTGTTTTGTTTTGTTTTGTTTTCAGATAAAGGTCTCTCAGAAGGTTTTTGCAGTCAAATACATTAGGGGCAGGGGCAGCTGTAGAGAAATATTCACTGGGGGAAGAAGGGTGGCAGATAGATAGAAAAAATTAAAGAAAGACAGACAGAAAAAACATTTTTGCTAATGAGCAAACACCATAAAGTGTTTGAATCCACAGCCACCAGCTTGACACAGTTGTAATTATTCTAATTTCTGCAAGTCAAAATAATCTTATTCTGGTTGTATCAGTGGTTCTCTTTCCATCACTGGTGAAATCACTCTGAAATATGAGAGGAATGGACCTGCTGCTGTGTCTCTTCTTTTGTTTTGTTTTGTTTTGTTTTGTTTTGTTTTGTTTTGTTTTTTGTTTGGCTTAGATTAGAATCAGACTGCGCAAACTGGGGTGGCAGCTGGGATGGCAAGACCTATTTTCAGGGTGGCAGCTTCCACCCCATGCCGCCACGGTAGATCCGCCCCTGATTAGGGCTGAATAACAGCAGAAAAATGAATAAACAGTCGAGTTATTATGTAATCCCCGTCATTATAGGAAAGTGTACTCTAAGTGGCCCTATAGATGCGCAGTCTGAATTTTGCACTTCTCCAAGACGTCGGAGGTGGGAGCCCTCCGCAGGACTCAGACGACACAGGATCGGAACTAGTCTCAAAGAGCCGATGGTACACTTGGAAAACTCTGCCGTAAGACCGGGGGGCACATGGAAATAGAAAGTGCAGCGTTCGTACGCAGCCTCGGTGGAGTTGAAAGAAAGATAAAGGGGGATCCAGTCAAACTGCTCTTCAAGGTAAGATCACTTTGCTTTCCAAAAATCTCGCTGTGTGTGTGTGGGAGCGCACTTTCAGCCTGCCGCTGCGGTCAGAAAGCCTCACTCATATCATATTTGCCACTGCAAAGCCAAAAGGATAGGTGGTTATGCCTTCGATTATTATGTCTAATTCAATACAAAGACATAAAAGTGCTGATTATTTCTCTCCTGCGCTGAGCTTGATGCTGGCAGCAGCTGCGCGTTATCAGCCGGACCCCCGATAGTGCTGTTCACTGTGAGGAAGATGATGATGATGATGCTTATCAGTTACTGGCTCAGTTGTCAGCCCTCAGTGCATCCCAGAGTCCCTGAGGAGGAATACTCTGATGCAGCTCTCCATTTCAGTCACATAAACTGCGATCATTTTTTACTGTAATTTTAAATCAATTGGCATCGAATTGATTATTCCGACTGACAGTAATAATGACTCCTTTGGATAAACATGTCCGAGATCTATAATTGTGCAGTTATTACTGTTTTTTTGTTTTGTTTTGTTTTTATTATTGTCGTTAATGTATATTTGTTCTTTATCTATGGGATGCTTATTTCTATGGAGTTCCCAAACCACGTGACCTCGTGATCAGAAGTCCGGTGCTATCACTGACAAATTTGAACGCTGTGTTTGCTAAAGTAATGACTATGGGCCTACACAGATTTATAGCCTGTGACTGTGATGTCCAGAGTGTGCTTTGATGAAAGCCATCATTGCCATGACTTGTCAGATAATGCTCATCAGTAAAGAGGAAATAAGAGTTGAGTTGTCACAGCAAGGTGCACCATGTGCTCACACCCTCTGTGTGTGTGGAGATGTGTAGGGTTAAACTGGTTATGTTTTTGTGCTCTACTTAAGCTGATGTCTGGCAGTGAGCTAAAGCCTCATTGTGAGTGTATAGTGGCATGCACTCAATGGTAATATTTGGCTGCACTGAAATGTCAGCTGAAGCCATGACACAAACCCACTCTGTGCTCTGCAGTTGTTCGCCGAGCATCAGACCACAGCTGATCTCCTTACAACAGTGAGTTGCACAGTGCTCCTGATGTTTGCATCAGCATCTCAGAGCCCGGAGGCAGCCAATGCACAAATTGCCACAGACCTCATGCTCGTCTGCGGTGTCTTCACCTCACAGGCCGAGAGCTCTATCCTCCACAGGACAGAAAGGCTCATTGATGGCGGGCTGCGTGAGTGCTTGGGCTGATATTAACCACACAGAGAGAGAGATCAGACCACCATCCAGTTCTTGCCCCGGCTCTGCCCCTTGGCAAGAGCACGGCTCGTCATTAGGCTTACAGGATGGGGATGGCATGTCAAGTGAAGCTGCATGGGCTCCTGGCAGGCCAGTGTTTTTGTGGTCTACCACAGACTCAAGCTTCAAGTGTTTCTGAGTGTTTGGCTCTCTGGCAGTGGTGTCTGACTCTGTGTGTGTGTGTGTGTGTGTGTGTGTGTGTGTATGTGTACATGTGTATATGAGTAATATACCAACATTCTTGTGAGGTCTAGTTGTGGTGATGCGAGGATAGGCCTCTCTGTATGAAAATGATTGTGAGATAGCCCTACGGCTGGGCAATATAGGCAAAATCAAATATCACAATATTTTTGACCTCTATATAGATATGGTAACAATATTGCAGGGATGACTCTTGGTGTTTTCATAAAAATATTTACAGAATGAGATGTATGACAAACAATAATTTGTAATGTAGATATGATGGCCCAGCAGCTAGAGGCAAATAACACAACAGGTAGAACAGGCTAACAAGTTCAAAAACCTGCATCACTTTTCTGCAGCCTTTAAAAACAGGAAGAGACAACACACATCACAGTGTTGCAGGAGGCCTTTCTGAAATCCCAGACAATATCTTGTCTCATATTACTATACCGATATAATGTCAATATGTTGCCCAGCCCTAGAGAGCAGCGGTGGACAGTAGAGCTGCACAGTTAATCAATATCATATTGACATCACAATATAAATATGTGCGATATCTAAATTACAGAAGCTGCAGTTTTTTGATGCCGGTAAAATGTGACAGTATATTATTATAAATGAAGTATTGCGAAGCTACAGCGATGCCCTGGCCTGCAAATCATTAGCCAAACATAAAAAAATCGCAAAAATGATCACATTTGCAATACTGTCAAAATAACTGCAAATTAAGTACATTTACTTGAATACTGTACTTGAGTACATTTTTCAAGTGGCTGTAGTTTACTTGAGTTTTTTTTTCTTTTACATTTTTACCTTTCTATGAAAGTTGTCATTACTCATTAGTTTTAAGCATAGCTTCAAAGTCAGCTATTGATTTTTTTTTATTCTCTACAACGTGATTGGCTGCACGCTGTGTTCCTCACAGGAGAAAAACCAATCACAGTTTCTCAGCTGCGTTTGACGTAAAAGTGGAAAGACATCATCCAGCTGTGTGGAACAAGCACAAGCAAGACATCCGCTTTCAAAGTAAAACACATCCGTTCCATTTTGTTAACAAAGCACAAACCACTAACCTGGCAGTAATCAGGACTTTGCTGTGGCACGGTGGTTCTACAAACAGACAGTTCCTGCTCGTAGATTCTGTAAATACAATGTGAAAACAATACAGTAATGCATTGATATTAAAAAGAAGATGTACTTTGGAATACTATACTATAGAAGCAAGTTCTCCAGTACATTAACGTAAAGGTACACTGTGTAGTTTTGATAGTTTTAATTTTTATTGCAGGTCTGGCTTTTATTGTAAACAATATTAGGCTGGTAATTTTTCTGTGTCCTGGATGTTTATATTATTTCACACAATACATTTTTTTATATACAATTTGTTTTGTTTTTATTATTATCTCTCAGAACTACATACTGCACCGTTAGGTAAAAATTTTATCGAGAAACTTTCATTAGTAGTGGAGTAATATGAGATAAGGAGGATCTATAGTTTGACTCAGGTGCGGGGGCTGTGCTCTGTGTCCACCCCTGCAGGAACACCACTGAATGCTTGTGACAGGAGGGAGTTTGTGCCAGTGTAGGCTGGACAGCACAGATCACTAATCCATAGACTCTGATCAATATTTGGTTGGAGCAACTGCTAATGGACAAAAGTCAAAGATGCCCAGACATCAACGACCAAATATGCACCTGTGACTGACACACTGTTGCAGTAGAATCACATGTATTTGTAACTAGAGGTGGAAAGTAATTAGGTACATTAACTTAAGTAGTGCACTTCAGTGCAATTTTCAGGCACTGGTGCTTGAGTATTTCCATTTCATGAGACTTCATACCTTTTGTGTACTACATCTCAGAGGAAAATATTGTACTTTTTATTGCACTGGACTGATCTGAGAGCTGTAGTCACTTTGCACAGAAAGCTTTTACATGCAAAACATCAAATGTGATGGATTCTTAGAATTGAAACAAGCTAGCAGTGGATGAAGCGAAAACGAACATGGTTCTTGCCAAGGTTATTATAGTTCTCTAAAACTAAAACTAAAACTAGATGTAAAAAACTGAAATAAAAATAAAAACTAGACTTTGGGGAAAAAAAAAAAAAACTAAGTGAAAACTAAGTGTACTCACAAAATTGACTAAAATACAGGGCTAAAGTAACGTATCGTTATTAGTCTATTTGTCTACCTTAGAATTGCTTATGATCACCCTGTCTATAACATGATATTCTTTATAAATATAGTTTTAATTTTTAATCAGGAATTTCAGTCATTTTATATTTCTTTGTGGTTAAATCCAATGATAAAAAAGTCACTTCTGGTTTTAGTCACGCCCACAAATAGTGGTGCCTCTGCACACCTCTAATATAAAACTAATACTGAAACTAATAAAACTTAAGTAAAACTAAACATTTTGTAAAAATAGAAATAAAACTGAAATCAGCAAACCCGCTCTGGAAACTAACTGAAACTAGACTGAACTGATGACAAAAATTGAAAACAAAATAAAAATTAACAAAAACTGCAAAACTATAATAACTCTGGTTCTTGCTCTAGTTGGGTCTTGACACTACATCACAGTACATCTGGCTCCAGGGTTCAGCTTGACTGACTAAGACAGACAGATGATAGAAATAGAACATAAGAGCTTCTGACCCACTAGAAGGTGTAGCAGGGGCCTACTAGCCCATACCCTATGGGGGGATTATGACTGATAATGTTCATTCAGTGGTGAGATAACGGCCACATTGCGTGAAATGCTGATTTGAAGACAAGGAGACATTGATTCAGTTTCCAGGAATCTGTTCTCAATTCTTTTCACAGTCAGATATAGCCCATATAGGGAGGATACCAGCAGGTCTTGACACACTGCACAACAGTTAGGCCTATCTGTATGCTCAGGTATACACACACACACTCACACACACACACACACACACATGCACACCAGGTAGATGATGGTGTCAGTCTGGGTTTGTTTGCAGGGCTAAACTTAGCAAGCTGCGACCCCATCACCCCAGTTTCCTCCCTTATAATTACAGGAAGTGAGTCCAGCCAATCAGAGCAGAGATCCTTAGTGCATATTAACGAGCTCAATAGAACCAGTATTTGAGGACTGGAGGGGTGATGAGCAAAGATGGGGGAAGGAGAGAGGTTTTCCTTGGAAGTTTGAAAGACATTTAAGATCTACAGAACACTGAGGTATGCAGAGGAGAGAGCAGATTTGAAAAAGAAAAAAAGTGCTAACTAACTGCCATAGCTCTGACTGACACAGATTTCATCAGCTCACACAGCTGTAAGTGTTTCAGTGTGCAGTGTGAGCGTATCAGCTGTGAGACAGAGTAAGTGTTGCAGGGAGACACAGCAGATACCAGGCTGTGCTCAATGGCTTTTCCAGCCACCAGACAGAAGACTGTTTTCATGATTTCCTTTAGTTTCTCTTGTTTCTGCCTGTCTGTCTGTCTGTTGCTCTCTCTCTCTCTCTCTCTCTCTCTCTCTCTCTCTCTCTATCTCACACACACACACACACACGCACACAGATATCAAGGCTTTCCGCTGTCCATCCATGAGTTGTATTGAGTGGTTATTGTGCATCGTTATTGTGCATTAAACAGAATAAGTTTGCAATTTAAAAAATAGATTTGAGAGCAAAACTAGTAAGTAGAGTAAAATAGATGTGATTAAAATTTGAATCAAAAACTTTTGTTTGCAAATCCAAAAGTTTTGTTTACAAATTAAAAACTTATGTTTGCAAATAAATAATAAAAAAAAAAAAAAAAGAAAAGTTTGCAAAACCAAAAGTTTTGTTTGCAAATTCCAAACTTTTATTTTCGGTTGAGCTGGATGTGGTGGGCGG